>VWZF01004054.1:1121239-1348288 GCA_013396755.1 Sclerurus mexicanus | reverse complement strand
CAACTGACCCCAGGGATATCCCACACCATATGATGTCATGCTCAGCATGAAAAACTGGGGAAGAAGGAAGAAGGAGGGACAAGCAGAGTGATGGTGTTTGTCTTCCCCAGGAGCTCTACTATCCTGGGGATGACTGAACACCAGACTGTGGGATGTGCGGAGTGAATTCCAAGTTTTCTTTGCCTGTACACATGGATTTTGCTCCTGGCTGTGTCTCAAGTGTTCTCGCTTTCCCCCTTCCAAGCCTCCCTGCCATCCCAGCACGGAGCTGGGAGTGAGCAAGGCTGAGTTGCCAGCTGGGGTTAAACCACAACATCCCGTTAGGAGCCGATTGACTCAGATCATCTGCAATCAGGTAACTCATTTTCTCATTTAAGTAATTTGCTTTCATTATATTAATAAAGTCACTTTAAAATGCATCCAAAGGGAAATACATGCAGGAGCTAGATTCAAATCCCAGGATCACTTAGAAACTTTGTATGACATTTTTGTACAGGACCCAGCCCAAAAGAGCTGATTGCTTGATTAGAGCTGCCAAAAGTCTTTCTATTACTTTTGAATTTAATCCTCATCTCTCAAGACAGCTGATTTTTCTCCTATTCACTGCCTTTAAATCCAATCTAATTCCAGAATACATCAGACCCTGGGGTAGGTTTTTCCGAAACTCGGCTGAATGCATTTTCTTATGTTGCCAATTTCCCCCCTTTTCCCATTCCTATTTGCTTAAAAATAAATAGTATCTGTTCTGTAATTCCAGACAGAACACAGAGCACTTGCCCTATTACACTGCAGCTGAATTCTAAGTATACAATTATACAGGGAGGATCTTTAGATAAACCAGCTTGAGGACTTTTGAACATTAAACTCAAATCAGATAACAGCTTTCATCCTGTGCACTGCATTACGCAGGGTGCTGCAACTAAGTGGAAGGCTCAAGGAAGAAAGTACACCTTCCATGAGTATAAAGATGTCAAGGCAACAAAAAAAGCAGATGCAAAATCCTCCAAACACAAGAGGAATGGAAAAGATGAAACAGAGAGACTGTGCTGCTTGTTACCAACAGCTTGTTGGAATCTCAGGGCTGGCCTGGCAGAGTCTACACCTGTCTTTTCATGTGCTGCTGAGGGCTAAAAAAAAATAGAAAAGACCAAATATTCTGGGTGAATGCTGAGTCCCAGATCAAACTGCTAATAGAGTATTCTGTGTAAAACAAGTGAGGCAATTATTCCACTCAGCTGTGCTCTGCTAGGGCCTTAATTGGAAGAGAGTGTTCAGTTTGGGCTCAGTGCTTTATTATACACATATATATTTAAACATAAAATAAAATTGGGGGAAAAAAAAGGAAAAGATCAAAATGGGGTGGGAGAACAGAGCAGCAGCTCATAGGAACTCCCATGTAAAAAGGTTTAGGAGACTAATGCTGATGAGGAAAGCCTAAGGATACTTGAAGTAAAACCCTGAGTAGAAATAATTACTATACACACACTCGGCTATGAAATGCAGAGGAGAGGCAGAGCGTTTGTTCTCCTGAGGATGACATTTAGCCCAGGGAAGGGCAGCATACATCTTGTGCATCACATAGAGATCTCCTAAGTCCTATTCTGATGATGTAAGACATACACAGCCTTTTTGCTGGCCGTCTTTTATTGGCAGCACAGAGAAAACCCCGTCACTTGGTGTCAAGATGGAACATTTTTACACTGTTTTGCTACAGCTGCCTTTAGACTTAAGGGCTTTGGGACCCATCGAGCATTTACTGACACCTGTGCCAGGCAAAGTCAGTAATGGCCTCTTCAAAACTGCCTCAAAATTCACTCTCCAGGGCTGCCTTGGCTCATCCTCCCCACGAGGACTGTGCAGGGTGTGAACTTTCAGCTGGTTCTCTGGAGATATCACAAATCCATTCAGTCAAAGAAATGCATCCTCTAAGTCAGTTCAGAAAAGGTTTATGGCAATAATTTCATAAGGGTCTGAATAAGCCAAAGCTGTCTGTAGCCTCGGATTGCACAAATCCAGGTGAGATATATCCCCCTTGGTCCTAACAAACACTTAGGAGAAACATTTCGATTTCACAGTATCCTCTGGATAACAGGTTTTCCTGGAGGCAGATAAGGCACTGAGTGTTTCAGCAGCACAGGGAAGGCAGTTCTCAGTAATCTCAATGACTTGCCCAAAACTCTTCCCAAAGCTAACACTTTTAGTTCTCATTATTCTCAATTTTTGCCTCTACCTCTGCAATTCCTAATGATATCTTACTCATCAGTTGCACTGATGTCTTGAGCTATCCTATGGAGATACATTCCTGTGGGGTTTTAACCCTCATGGAAAACTGGAAAAGTCTGGTATTTCAGGGTTAAAACCTTAAAGAAGGGAATATACCGGGGTCTGCCCTCCCATTGTGAGTGGGAATTAACAGCAGCACAGCTGGTTTATTATAATAATAACACTTCATGTAAGGTCTCCCATTTCACACTGTCTTTACAATATAAGGTGACCTCTCCAAGAAAGATGAAAATAACCATAATTAGATCTGTGAAAACCCCAAAAACCTAGAGGGGAGTGGAAAATCATTTGCCACATGGTGTGTGGAAAATCTTTGGGAAAACAATACCAGTTCCTTTAGGGAATGGTGAATTGGGGGACAGGCAGGTTATTCATTTTGTTTTCGCTTTCTTTTTTTTTTTTTTTTTGCATTTTCACCTTATAAAATGTCCATGGAGGTTTCAAATGTTGTAATACAAACATCTATGCATTGGCAAATGTAATTTTGAAACTGTTGATAATACTGTCTGCAACCAGGCAAGCAAAATTATGGCCTAAAGATAATCAGACCTTATGCTTCAGAGTGTACATTGATTGCTTCTGGTGGTCAGGAAGGAGGACATTATGTCCTGTCCCTCAGTGCAGAACTGCTGGTGTAGATTATGTGCTATTGCAATAAGACTTTTAATTTTTTATACAGTGCCAGCTCAGAACCCCACTTTTTGGGATATTGGGCCGCACAGTCCAATGATGTAAGAGTTTCCTTTAAATGTAAAGGGAACACCAGCTAAAGATGTCCCATAGCTATTTTGCGTGTGAGGTCTTGGTCTACGGGTTGAAAATAAGAGAATCTTAGAATGGCTTGGAAGGGACCTTAAAGATCATTTGTTCCAAGCCCCTGCCATGGGCAGGGACACCTTCCACTATCCCAGGTTGGTCCAAGTCCCATCCAACCTGGCCTTGGACACTTCCAGGGATCCAGGGACAGCCACAGCTTCTCTGGGCAACCTGTGCCAGAGCCTCACCACGGAGAAGAATTTCTTCCTAATAGTTACTCTAAATCTCTTCTCTTTCAATTTTAAACCATTCACCCTTTTCCCAGCACTGCCTGCCTGTGTAAAAAGTCACTCTTTCCATTTGTCAGTGGCTGGACATCATGGATTCCTGCCTGATAAAGCACTGGAAGGAAAGCAGCCAGACAGGACCCCTGAACATGATTTCTCCGTGTCATCACACAAAGATGCAGAGTCAGTATCAGCCAAGTCCATGAGATCCAGCTCTGCACTGGGGTTGGCTGCAGGACTGAGACCAGTCACCCATCCACTGCTGGGCCAGGAGCTGGTGAAGATCAGAGGGCAGTACATGGGGAGCTGAATTTCCCCCTATCCATGTCATCACTAAGCAAAAATTCCCTTTCCAATACCTAAGTCTCCCATTTGTGGCAGATCACCCCCCACTCCCTGTCCTGTCCCCAACCCTGTTTTTTGCCTTGCCGTTTTGTTGAGAAAGACCAGAGGCAAAGGAGAAGGAGAAGAATGGCAAAATGGAAAGAAAAATCCAGCTTTGCCTTTCCCAGTCCCTCACACTGCTTTCCATCACACTTCTAAACGGTTAATTCTGTTTCTGCATTCTCCTCAAAGTCAAGCTTTCCTGCTGTTCTTTGTGGATGGCCCTCCCAATCAATTATGTCAGAACAATCACCAGTATGGTATAATAATGTATAATTTTTCATCTAAATTAAAATGTACTTAGGAGACCTTCATTTCCCTCACATTTCATTGCATTCATCAGAAATACGGCAGGAAAAAAAATCCCTCTGAGCAAACACTGTGAGTTGTTTACAAATGCTTGGAGCGCAGTAAGACACGGACTGTTGTTCTGCAAGACCCTCCCCTTCCCTCCACACTGGAGATTTTCCAGGCAAACTCCAGAGAAGGAGATAGTGGGGTAGAAGGGCCAACTCTGATCTTTAAGGAAAACAATTTGTGTAACAAGATGGTGTTCCATTTAAAAATCTTGTGGTGTGCTGTAAACCAGTAATTGCTCTCTATCAAGAGACGCTCTCATTTCACGTCTCTCTCAGTGAATGAAACTGCAAATTAATTACTATCTTGTGTATGCATCAAAGACCAGTGCTGTGCACAGAAAACATCCAGGGTGAAAATCAGGCCGTATTTGTTTCAGTCAAGCTGCTAAAATATAGGTGAAAATCGTAATAGTCTCAAAAGTAGTTTAGGCAAAGCGGAACAGTTCCACAGGCTCAGCAATAAATCTTCAACTGACTTGGATATTTTCTTATCGGACTCATTACAAAGCTGTTTGTGCATTGAAAGACACAGGTGTGTATATTAATAGCGTAGAAGTTTGGGTTTGAATTAATGAATAACGCAACATTCCTTGAGTCAGAGCTATAAGCAAAAGCCTTTCCCAGAGCAGCTCATTGCTTTTAAATATATTCTCACAGCGTAACTGTGGGTTACCTATTAATCCAACCACCCAACCAAAAATGTGTAATTTTGCTGCGCTCTGTGTTCTGCTTGAGTGCAAGCACCTCAAACGTGCCCCGGGCCTGGCACTTCTTCCCTGGGCTGGATTCCTGAACCCTCGTATCCCTCAGTTTGCAGCTTCTTTCCTAAAACTTCCCTGCTTTTCCCTGCCTCTGCCTCTGATTTTGCACATCTTATATAAAAACGTGGCTTACCTGGGTTGTGGGCTCTCAGGAAACCTGTTTTCAAGTGTGGTGTTTTTACAGCAACACAAGTTCTCTCAAGCAAAATTGATAGTCTTTAAAACACTGTGCTGTAACCCTACAAAGGCAGCTGCCATATGTCACGGTTTTCTTGAAGACGAACATCTTTTCTGTTCTAGAAAATTTTGGCCAGGTGATTTTTGAGGTCTTCATATATTTTTCCAAACACTGATGGTCCTGAGGTCCCAGGAACCTGCAGTCAGGCTTTTGCTCACCCAGGAACCTCGCTCAGAGACAGCACGATGTCATTGCTGTCATTTTTCCAACCAACTTCCCACTATAAATGACTTAACAGTACCAGTGTGGGCTTCCAGCAAGACAATATCACCGTAAATGCTTTGTCCAAAAGATACAGGGGGAAAAATTGCATTACAGTTAGAGGAATCAATTAGGTGGTGAATGGGCGTGTGGCAATTTCAATTCCCGCTCGCACAACTCCACAATGCAGGGAATGCTTTGATTCTGAAACCAGTGAAGTGGCTGCATATTTCAATCCTCAATTGTGTAGGAAAACACCAAATAAGATATTAACATTTTTTTCACTGACACAGAAAAAAAAAAAAAGCTGTTTCTTTCCCCTTTGAAAATGAATAAGAAAAAATGGAAGTAAATTTGAGAATCTCCAACTCCCCCTGCTGAGTTAGAAGGACTAACTGTATTATCACACTACTCAGTGGTGTAAGTAGACAATTGGCTATGTGAGGCTTAAGAACTCTGATTCCTCTTACAATAGCTTCCAGCATCCTCACTGGACAGGGATTTCTTTTCAAATGCATCCAAAATAGATGGTGGTCTTCACAAAAAAAAAAAAAATAGACAAAAAAAATAATTCCAGAAGAAAGAAGCAATAGGATGGAAGAAAGAAAGAGCCACAGAGTAAATTCAACTTGCTTAAGGTCACACTGTAAGGTCGGGAGTGGAAACCATTCCTTCTGACTCATGTCCATCCTTTCAAAACCTGGATAGGGCAGAAGGGCTGCCTGTTTACATCCTCATCTCACCTTTTTCAGGGCTTTATTGGAATTTTGCTAATGTATGTAAAAAGAAAAAGAAAGAAAAAAGAAGAGAAAAGCACACAGTGTATTTGAGAGGAGTCATGAACTGTTATGTCTTTGCCTGCTTCCCCTGAAATATTTATTTGTACATATTGACAATGAGCATTTACAGCTGTCTGCTGGAAATATTGCCCTGAGCTGCTTAAACCGCTGTGCTAATCGACAGTGAGGGAGATTGGCAGAGATTTCCCCTGGAAGCCTTCACCAGCAGTGTTTTGCAGATCTCTTTTCCCCAGAGAATAAAAATATCCCTTTCATCCCCTGCTCCAGGAGAAAGAAATAGGGAAAAAGAGACCATTTTGGGGTTGATGACTGTTGTTTTACCCATTTTTCCAAGGCAGTCTGCAGTCATGGGTGATGAAGGAGACTCACTTCTTTGCGGGAGATGAACTTTTTCCGAGCTGCATTTGAATGGAGGGATCTGGGCAGAGCAAAGGGATGATGGGGATTTTCTGTCAAGGCTGATCTGGTGCAGAGATCCTTTCTCTCTGCTGATGACTCTGCTTGAGCTGAAGCCTTTTTCCACTAAAACTTCCTTAGACGAGAGCCCCAAACTGGCCGTATATCACAGGTCCTCCAGCTCAACCCCTCTATCCCTTGACGAGCATCGCTCCCCAGAGAGACAGACATGGACCACATAAATCCTCCTTTATCCTCCTCTTTCCAGTCCCACCGTTGCACTACACAAGCACAGTCTTCAGGCCTCGTGGGGAAGCAGGGTCTAAAAAAAAATGAATAGGTTTTATTTCCACCCTTGAATAACAGCTGTGATTATGAGTCTTTTCAGTCACATGTGGCAACTGCTCAGAGTGGTGTTAACAGCTGTGGGTGCACGGGAGAACGTTTCTGAGTGGAGGGAGAAGTGAGGGAAATCCCTTTATACTGTCAGCACAGACCAGGCAAGGGCCTTTGCTTATGCACATCATAATCATAATCATTATCTTTTATGATGAAGTGCTTTAGTATTATGGGGCGCAGGTACTTTTTTGAAGTGGTTACTAACACATTAAAAAAGGAATTTAGAGCCCGGAAACATTTGATAAATGGCTGTTTGGGGGAGTGTTTAAGCCATAAAATCTACTTGTGCTAACAAGGCTTTGAGAAGACGGACTCATCCCTGACTTTGAGCAGTGCTGAGGATGATTGGAGAGAAAAGGCTCTCATCCTTCCAATGTCACTCCAACCTGTGACCTCCTGAGGATATATCCACTTGGACCATGATCCAAAAGAACATTTCTGCACGTGGGTAACTGTAGGACATGCATGGACTGTAAGCAAACGTCCTGTTAAAGATCCCGTGCCAAACAAACCTGTTCAGTGCAGGGGGGCAGGATGAGGTCTAAAGCATGTCCATGTAGAGGTGTCAGTGGTAGGGAGCAGGTTGGTAATTCCATGTATCCACATTTTTCTGTTTCTCTGTCCATCTCCATGCTGGGGAAAGGTGCTGAAACTGAGAACAAACCCACAGAGGTGGGATCCACTGCTCTGAGCTCAGGGGAGGAATTTGCCCTGTTCCATCAGTTGCCTGTGTAGGCGACATGTCCCCTTTCATTGCTGGTAAGTGATCACGTCTCCTCAGATAGAAGGGCTGATGAAATCAGAGCAGCTTCTGTTGTTTCTGGCTCCAAGGTTAATTTTATCAAAAGCAAAGCTCTTTTGACTGCTATCAGCAGAAAGGAAAGTAAAGCTCTTTTTATTACAGGGATATCAATAGAAGCATTTGTGTGACCTCCCTGTCACCTCTCCCCTCCCCACCCCCACTGGCTCCAAATTAAGGATGGCAGATAAAATAGGGCTAAGATAAAAATCTTAATATTGAGAACCTGTAGCACAGAAAGTAGGAAGGACCACAAAAGCCCAGTTTTGACCTTCAAAGATGGCTCAGAATCAAAACCTTAGGACTGTATCTGTTTTAGCTGTCCCAGTCTATGGATAAGGTTAAATGAAGCAAACGCCCCTCCTAAGCAGTTTTAGTTTTTTGAAGGCAAATCCAGCTCTACAGCAGCATATCTTTCCTAGGGAAGAGGATAATGGAGACAATACAAATATTAATTCTTGTGGATTTTAGCAGCTTCATCTCAATCTGGGAAAAAAATAGGATCAGAAACATGTAAACAAGAAAACTGAGGTGAGAAGTCAACAAGCTGGTCTCTACCACGACCTCAGAGCTTTTTCTTTCATTTCTTTGTTCTATTGCCATCACAGTCTAGAGGTATAAGCAAAGGCAAAAGAGGACAAGGAAAAGCTGACTTATTTTCCTGGTTTCTTGCCTATTCCCAGAAAAGCTGACCTTTAGAGCAGGTTCAATAACCCCAAAAGGAGCAGCAGCACTGTGTATAACTGTACATGAGGCTTCTGCCCAGAAAGGGGTGACAGGATGACTCTTAACTGAGGCACTGAAGTGGCTCTAAGAAAATGTGGGTTCAATGGCATCGATTTCCACTGTGATCTTAGAGAAATCATTTTGGGTCTGATATTCACTAACACTGAAGCATTTTAACATCATGGGAGAAATGAAAAGTGAGTGTAAATGTAATATATACCCACTTCATGGCCCGTTTATGCTGCCAGAGTAGTGGAAAGCAAATCTAGTGCAAATGAGAATCACACATTTTATCTTTCTGTGCCTCAGTTCTGCATCTGTAATACAGAAGTTAATAAAACTGTCTGACTCCCTCTCGCTCTCACTCTTTTTTTCACTACATGTCAGCCCTGTTTTTCTGGCCTTTAAGCTCTTCAGTGCAAGAACTGCCTCTCACACCACCTTTGAACAGCCACTTGCCCAGGGCCAGCTTGGGCTGAGCTGGTACCTCCGGATGCAGTGAGCCTCCTGATAACAAAGTCCCCTCAAACCATCACAGGGACTCCTTTCAAAGTCAGGAAAGCACCTACATGACAGAAATGTAGTCAGGAGACTTCATTCATTCTTTCTTTTTTTTCCTCTTCCAGGGTTTTTTTTGGCTGTTCTGGGATCTAAGGGAGACATCTGAAGCTGAAGAAAGGAAGCGACTTGCTCACAGGTTGACACCCTGCCAGCAATCATAACAAACCCTGAAATTGGTATTTTCACCCTCATTTGGATGATCAGGTGTAAATATAAATTTTAATTATTTACATAATTAAGTCAGTAATTTGCTGCCCATCAGAAATGTTTGACGATATTTTGGTGCCATCTGTTTCCTAATTGAACTTAATCTCTAAAAGATGTTACAAAAATATCCACAAAATAATAATGATAAACACAAAACAATTCCCCTCTTCCCCCCATAATTACTGCTATTTTCAATCATTTCCTAGGGAAAAACAGGCTGGGGTTCAGATGTGCCAAGGTCTCAGAGAGAGATGAGCACTGAAACAATAACACAATGTTTAGAAGGACTGTTGAAGCTCTCATGGTGCATAGACAAGACCTCACTGCAGGGATACTGCAGGAAATAATTAAAAAATCAAATTAGAATGTGTCCCAAGGCCTCTGTAAGTGATGCCCAGAGCTGGTGATGGTCCTCTAACTTTGGGATACATCAAAGATGTCATAAAGTTCCAAACTCACGTGGTTAGAAGAGCA
The DNA here is from genome assembly GCA_013396755.1 of Sclerurus mexicanus. Classification (NCBI taxonomy): domain Eukaryota; kingdom Metazoa; phylum Chordata; class Aves; order Passeriformes; family Furnariidae; genus Sclerurus; species Sclerurus mexicanus. The sequence continues at coordinate 1,338,657 of VWZF01004054.1, read as the reverse complement.
GAGGTGAGAGAATGCAATAACTGCACAAGCATGAAAAGACAACATAAAATGATAAGAAAAGGTTTGGCCATAAAAACTTCATCTTCATGCAGACTTTTCTTCTTTGCAGCAGAACAAGTAACTTTCCAAAGGCAAATCATGGGTTTAGGGGTTTAGGTGAGCATCCAGCAGCATTTGGGTGTTCAGGTACTTCACTCAGAAATGGTGCTTCTGGCTTGGCTCATGAAAATAGGCTGGAATATCCAAGGTGCAAATAATATCACAGACTTGTCCTCAGTTCTTCTCTGCTTGTACAGGTGAATTGTGAAGACTGGCTCTCACTCTCTTTTGACAAATGAGAGTCTTGGGGTTTTTGAACACATTTTCCAGGATCCCTTTCTGGTTTTGACCACATTGACAACTCCTGTAGCCAAGCACTGGTTTGCAAAACAATCAGAAGATTTCACTTTGAAAAAAGAATCAGTTTATCAAACTACAGAAAAGATGCAGCTCAGCTCTGGTGCAAGTCTGGCTTAAAGATTTTGGTTAGTAGTTGCTTTATCCCTCGCCTTGTGGGAACATAACATTCCTCCTGATTGAGTTGTCAAAATCAGGGATCATCTGAAGGCTCCCAACAGACCTCTATAAAATTGGTGCACTCAAATCAATTGGCTTTGCTGGAATTGAAAGAACTAGCTGTCAACCACATATGGTGCCCATTTGTTCATGTGGATGGACTCCAGGCATTGCACCAGTGCTGTTAAAGCCAGAGCTCCTCCTCACAGGTATCACAAGATTTCTATGACTTGCTGCCTTTTCTTTGACCACTTTTAAGATGGGAAGATGTGAGATGCAGTTTATTGATGAAATTGCAAAGAAAGCCTAAAAATCCTCTGTGTGTGTGTGTGTGTGTGTGTGTGTGTGTGCATGTAAGGACAGCGAAGTGGAACTTCTGTGGGTATATTCTAAAAACACTTCAGTTACGATGGAAGGTAGAAAAGATCAATATTTTTCTCTCATGTCACAAAAAAACCCCATCACGCTCAAAGAATCACTAAAATTGAGTAGCTAATGAGTTTGATAGGAAAGGCATGTCACCACCTCTGTAGTCACATTAACTTTCCAATTTCTTTTCTTTTAATCTCTCCTTTCAATTGTGCATGAAGAAATCTCTTCAATTTAGTCTCACCGTAAGAGACTTAGGGGTTTTTTTGTTTGTTTGTTTTTTGTTTTTAGGAATGCCAGCAGATCTTTCTTTGATTTATTTTTTTTTTCGAGTTTGGAAACAAATGTATTTTCCTCATATATTCTGATCAGACATTTCACACTTTGATTTCTCAAAAGAAGATTGGGGTGGACTTGCCAAACTGTCTTATTTTGTAGAGGTAGTTGTGACATAAAAATTAACTCAAGCTCAATGAAAATTGGATGAATGATGGTAAAATTAGTAACCCCTACATCAGGAAATCGTGACTTTACAAATGATGGCATTTTCTGCCAGTTTGAATATTTTAATGTGTGTTCACAAGCAATTCCATTAATGGAGACTGGCAAAATAACTATTTAAGTTTATCATTTTTCAATTATTAAAACAACATTTCATCAAATACATTTAATTCTCAATAAAATCTATCAAGCAAGCCAAGTTTGATTTTCCCTAACCTTGAATCCTTCCAAACTGTAGATTCTGCCAAAATACTCTAAGTTTTTTAAATATAATTTAAGAGGCTTAAGATACTGTAAGCCCTTAGAGCAGTTTAAGAGGCTTAGTGTAAACTCCCTAAAACTGCAGAGCAATTTAAGCAGTCAGAGCACCCTCAGGTCCACACCCTCACCCGGAGTAAAGTGGCACAAGCCCCCTGGTTTCCAAAGAGCTTCAGAGCCTTTCCTCTGCTGGGAATCTGTCCCTAAATCTTGAGAAACCGTAAGCCTCTTTGGGGCCCTGTGTGCACAAGGCAGACAGACACTCCAGCAAGCCCTTGTCAAAACACTTTGAGCCGCCGTTGCTCTCCAGCATCTCGAGCCCAAACGCCGCGGACATCGCTGATGTTTTACAAGTGTTTAAACTGCATCAGTAGCTTAATGTCCACAGCACTGGAACTAGCACAATGCAAAAGGTTGCTGCTCCAGAAGAAAGAGGCACTGGAGGTTGCAGAAGGCTTTGGGGGGGCATGTGGGGTATGTCTCAGGAGACTTGCTACGGTTACGTGCAACAAACTATGTTTTAGACCAATTTACTTCCTGCAGCCTGACTTTTCCATTAAGGGCACAGTAGAATAGAAGATTAGCTCAGCTTGGAAGCAGTTTCTCAGAGCAATTCTGGCATCCTCCCCTTCCCTCAGCACCACTCTTCTCATTGCCATGTAGAGTAGACACAACACGCTGGGGGTTCTCGAGTCTCAGCACATTCTGCTTGGGCATCAGGTTACTCCTGGGCTGGCAGGTCCAGAGGGGTTTTGCTTAGCTCACCATGGCCACTTGCAGCAAAACAGCAGCTCCCAGAAGAGATACTCAGCTCATCCTGCACATAGTTAATAGCACTAGTAGCTGTCTGTAAAGCAATAATGGAATTTAGAGTGCCCATCACACGTTTCCTCCCTGAGCTTTGAACTGACAGCTGCACCTCCACATAGGCCAGAGTGTAATATTCGACTCAGTCTTGTTGAAGTTCAGTCTGAGACTTAGTTATGGATTTAGGCTTTGACACTGCAATTCATCTCAGTTCCTGAATGGGAATTTAGACCACAGAAAGGCATTGATTTGGCTGTTTGAGTCTTACCTGGATGTGAAATGTTCTAATGAAGACAGCTAAGACTTAGCACCTAAAAAGACCTCAATCTACGTGGAGCTCCCAGGCCTGAGTCAAATTGCCTTTATTCCAGGAAGTGGACTGTGAGGGGACAATCAGTAAGCCATCCTCGTATGATCAGGGCTGAGTGCAGAAAACCTTTCCTGCTCTTCCAGAGAAAACCATACTGGGAGCCAGCAAACCTCTTCACTCGGCGCATGCCCAGAGGCTGGATGCCAATTCAATTTCAGCCAAGACCTACAGCCGTTGGAATGACAAATCTTTCCTTAACATTCTTATTAAATCCTAATCTCGATCTTATTCATCATTATTAAGCCTTGAAATTGGGCTGAATAGCTGAATATTTAAATGAGGTGAAATGAAAAGACAAAGAGGTGTTAGGAGTATGTGAATTGGGGTGGGGGGGGGAAGGGAAAGCTTTAAAGAGATAACTTGAATTCCCTTTGTGAGTTGAAGAGTAATCTATCCAGATTCTGGAACTGATAGAGGCAAAAGATTTTCAGACATAGCACAAAAAGGGGAAAAAAGAAGAGAGAGAGAGAGAAATTCCCTCTTAGAATGCAGACTTGCAATATTTGTCTTTCAAAGACTTCTTAGTGAGGTAGCAGGGACGTGGGGAGGAGGGTTTGCAGAACAGAGACGAAGGACATAAAGAGAAGAGATGAATCGAGGGTTTAAATGTACCAAGGTGCTTCGAGGGATATTGAAATATGCCTTCCCTGAGGTGCCTGTTTGGTTCAGGCTAAACGTGATGCTCAGGAATGGTCTGTATCAGCTGGGCCCATGGCAGGGAGCTCCTGTTGCCTGCCTCCCACCCCAGGGGAGTGTGAAATGCTTTTAAATGTCACACCAATGACATTATTCCTGATTTACCTGTAATTTCTACAGGAGACTCAGCACCTACACCGGGCACCTTCACAACTAGGAGCTTTTATAACAAAAATATTCTGGGTTTGGAATGACTGCCACAAGATAGAAGTTTAGTCTTAGCTGCCTAACCATGGAACCAGACCTTGAGACTGATTTTCTCCACGGGGGGCAGGTTATGGCCTCAGCTTCTCCAGCCCTCTGTGACTCTCAGTATCAATCCAGTGCCAATCCCAGCTCCAGACAGTTTTGCTGATGTAAGGGAGATCACAATCTGCCTCACGAGGAAGAGATATTTTTTTGTGTTTAAAAATAAATATTCAGATTCGGAGCGTTTCATGAAGCAGGGTGACCCACACCATCTGTTCCTTCTGACAGTTCTTGGGAAGCTTGCAGATCTGCTTTTCAAATCACATTACATATATAGAATAATTTCTTTTCTCATTGTTCCTTGTTGGGTTTTTTTTCACATGGGACCAAGTCAGAGGAATAATGCCTGCTCCCTTCTCACAGTTCCTGCCTACCCAAAATAATTCACCTGGCTCATTGAAGATTTGTGCATATCCACAATCTGTATCCCAAAATGCTAAAACAATCTATTTAACCTTTACGCCAGCTAATGCATACATTAGAACAAGGACCTGTATGTGAACATAAAAATGTGAGAAATTGAAACTCACTGACATAAAATCAAAGAGCTTGGCTATAAAAGGTGTCACTTTTATGTGATTATCTTGCCAATATCTCCACATTGCTAAACTAAATCAAACTGCAATTTTTCCCACATGTATTGCATTTAATGGAGTCCGTTAATGGCAGCGATTCCTTATAGATCTCTGTGTAATGGAAGAATGGTTCCCTGTGCCATAACACTGTGGAAGCTCAGCCCCACACACACACACTGCCATATATCTTGGGAGCCTGACCTTATGTGACTCACCGTGTCAGGCAACACCGAGCACTGCTTTTGCTCAGCCAATCCTTCAGGAAGATGGAAAGGCGCCTCAGGGAACTCACTGCTGCCAGAAACTGGCTCAAACCATGGCCAAACACTGCATTCTCCTCCCCTTGCTCAGTGAGACACTACGTGCTGCTGAGCTCAAGAGTTGGATTTGTGCAGCTTGGCGCTGAGCGGAGGGTTTGGTTCCCAAATTTCTGCAAGAGACACTGTTCTCTCTTTTGTCCATCAGAATGGCTTCACTTCTCCGTAGAACTAAGATTATCCAGTTGATAAAAAACCTCCAAAAGCTGTAGTTGCCAAAAAGTGGAGGTGGGTGCGTGCTTCCCAATTTTATAGCTATGCAAGTTGAATTGATTTCCTCATGTTTGCCCAGCAAACCAATTGCAGGCTCAGGGCAGAACCCAAGCAGCCTGTATCCCTGCAGATGCTCATAGGGAAGGCAGTGTCCAGGTACCCTCAGCTCCTCTTTCCCACTGTCACATACACATGTTTGGTGAAAGCAGAAAACACAGAGAATTTAGAGGTCCCTCTGTCCAGTTTAAAATTTGGGCTGATCCAGTATCTCATGCATGTCTTGTGCTCCAGGGAGAGCAAAGGACCCAGAGCCCCTGGTGTCCCCTGGTGTCCACTGCAGGACAGCACGTCATGCCCTGAGAGTGGGCAGTGGGAGCAGAGCTTACCCAGGGGTGTTGTTTTTGTCCTGTACCAAAACAAACACAGATTTTTCAGGGTCACTTTCTGCTGCTGATGGTCCTTTCTTCGCCCCCAAGAAAATCCTCAGCCCGAAGCCAGCTGCAATCAATGCAGTGGCAGCCCAGATTAATTTCACATCCACATGCTATTTTTTTAAATTATGTTATTAGGAAGATTTTACTCACTGTTGTTTTAAATCCCCTGGAAACATGAAAATTCCATTTTCTCTGCATCTATTCATCTTCATTAACCACGTGCTGATTTTTTTATTCTTTTCTGCTGTTGGTAGAAACTCCAAGCCAATGCAACTCCCTTTTATTTCACTTTGGTATCAGCCAGACCTGGAGATTTTTGTGTTTTGTATGTGTCAGTGGCAATGACTGTAAGTGTATATATAAGTCAAGAGTGGGATCATTGTTATTACTTTAGCAGCATTCCTGGTCGAACTGAGTTATTTGTTTTCTTTGGTTTTTTTTTTCTAAAGCATTGGATTATTTTATTTTAGCTGAAACAAGTAACATCTTCTGTCTAGAGTAATATTGCTCAAAACCATTTGTATCAGGGGGAGTAGGTGGAAAGAGGATAAATAACAAGTGGAAGCTATGTATATTTTAATCACTTTCAGAAGCATAAGAGTGTTTTTGGGGAGAGAAATAAAGACTGGAGGTGTATAAGTAGCAATTTTAAACTTGGGAATCCCTAAACAACAATTTCATGGCAAATCCAAAATTTTTGTTCATTCCTTCTCTGCATCACAAATCACAATTTTTGGCTTGCAATCAAAAAATCTCAAAAAAAAAAAGCCTCCATAAACAGGAATTCCTCTCCCAGAAGTCAATGAATGTTCAAGTAATTACTGTGGATTAAAATACTTCCAAGAACAACCGAAAGAACCAACCGGTTTTCGCCTGGATTTCTCACCAGACTGTAACACGTCGTCTGACCCAGAGTCGCTGACTCAGCAGGATTGCACAGCAGGAGGTTCCTTCTCTTCACACAGTTTACACGAGCAGCAAAAATAGACCCGTTTGCTCTCCGAAAACTTCAATGCTTTTGCAGGTTAATTTTTGATCTTTAATGAACTGATTAGTCATTTTTAATCAAACACTCTGTTCTGTGCCATCTATCGCCACCTCCCATTATTAGAGAAAAAATTGCCAGGGTGTTATTTCTAGAGGCATCCAGAGCTTGGTATGTGGGAAGGAGCCTAGGAGCTGTATTTTCGGTTTGTCCAGCAATATGATTCTCTGCTGCAACGTTACTTGTCCTCCTCGAGCGATCTTCTATCCCACTCCAGTCCTCCCTGTGGTCACTGGCACTTGGAAGCTCAGAAAATCTCACCGTATTTGTAATGTTAGTGCGATTCCAATACTAATTTCCTGCAGCATCCCTCAGATCATCTAGTCACCTCCTGGGAAAACTGAGTGCAAAAACTTCCTCTGTCCTAGTTTTCCAGAACAAGCCCACTTCCATCCTCCCACTGCACCCCACATATTCCTGCAGAACAGAGAAGCAGCAGCTATAGCCCAAAGGTGCAACAAAGGAAATGCAAATTTTTTTCCACATTTAGACTATTAAAACCTGAGAAGAATATATGATTTTTTTTCCCACATCCATGGAGGTCTTTCTGGTGGAAGTGTGCAGATGAGATTCAAGGATATGAGGTGACAGGACTCCTCCCACAGAAAATGTGATCAAGGGGTGAGGTCCCAGGGCAGTGAGGATGAAGAGCAGAGGTTTGCAGAGAGGAAATCCAGTGCCTTTTGTGAGAGGTGGCCCATCAGCACTGGGAATGTGGTTTATCTACATCCTGAAAGGCACCGTGTAATTTTATGGTGTCATAAAAAGGATTATTATACTAATAGGAGTTAATAATTCTAAAAGATTCATGACCTCTATGGTCATCTTGGCTCAGCTTCAGCCTGGGAAATATTTTTGTGTGTGTGAGTTGAGTTGGCTGTGACCATTAAACAGAAAGGGCCAAATCCTCAGCTGGTGTAACTCAGCCTGACTCCTTTAAGCTCTGCCTGTGTGTACTGAGAGGAGCATCCAGCCAATGGACTTCTGTGATATTCTGAAGACTTGAAGAAATGTAAAACTCTGACATGATTTACTCTACCCGGGGATCTCAGACTGCTTTGTCCTACTTTTTGTCCTCTGCAGTGTCTTTTGAGCCACCCTTGGGTGTAAATGGGCTTCTGAGCTGAGCTATCTAGAGTAATCATCTTAAGGAAACAAATAACTGCACACATTGCCTGCTTTGTTGGTACTGGAAAACAGATGCCTTTATTTAATGTGAAGTGCCGGAGTCCTCATGTGTTCTATGAGCAAATCAGAGGACATGCATAGCAACAGGAATGTAAAGCCCCTGGTACCTCCATTCCTGACTTCAGCAGCAACCTCATCTTTCTTGCTCTCAATTTCTGGGCTGAAAACAATATACTGGGCATTAGGTTTTCTGTTCTAGAAAAGAGGTTTGCACTGAGGTGCCTCTCAGGCAGGGAGGGGGGAGGCATTACAAGCAAGAACCATACCTGGCACACTTCTCTGTTTCACCATCTTCTTTATGCACATTCTGATGTTTATATACATACATTCCAATGTATACATGCATTCACATAGACATACACACACTTAAGCATACTTCCATTTGTAAAAGCAACACTGAAGAGCTGTTTGTTTAAAGCACAGACCCAAGAACATTTTATCTGTCATGATGTCCAGGCAGCTGCTTGACCCCCCTGATGTTACTCCCTAAATATGCTGATATAAGCACAGAATGAGGCCTCGTGCTTCCCTGAGAACACACTCTGAAAGGATATTGATATCAGTACCTTGTGCTGGTACAACCTAATCAGCGTCACCTCTTAGCATGAAGAATCAGGGCTCAAAATAGTCCACTCCATGGTCTTTTGATTGCAAAGTGTTTCAAGAGAGAGCAACTGTGTGCAAAAGCCTAATAAAACTATGATCCACATTGCATTTGCATTTTCTGCTATTAACCTGCACTTTGCATCTGCTAAGTACTGTTGCAGCAGTTTCCAGAGGGGGTTTTCCTTACCTCTGCTGAGAGCTGCACCTTGCCAGCAGACCTGTCTTCTCCCTGAGGGCTGCTGGAGCTGGGGAAGAAGGGAATAAACCCTACTTTGAGGCTAAAAAAGATCACAGAGGACAAAGCAAATATAAGCCCGGATTTCAGCAGCTACAAGTTGAACTGGAAAACAAAAGAGGAAAAATTAAATAGGGTGCCTGAATTAAGCAGGACTGAAGCTGCATCTCTCTCTCCCCCTCCTTTCTCTCACTCTCTCTATCTGTGGCCTGTACAAACAATTCAGCGTAGATGTATTTTTGGCACAAATCACAGTGTCCTGTGATTCTTGATTATAATTATAATAATGGGTTTCACAAAGCCTGCGAGTGGTTCTGGGAATTATAATAAGGGTTTGGGACAGATGTGTTGTTTATATGGCTAGTGTTTGTTGCATCTGAAACCAATGTTAGCAGAGTAGCTGGTGTAAGAAATTGCAAAATACACAATTAAATGCAAACTGGCAGAAAAGCACCTCTCTTCCTTGAGAGACAGCCACGCTCACATTGTCATCCCCACCCTGTGAGCAGGGATTAAAGCAGATGCAGATGGCTAGTTCTGTTGTGATGATATTCCATTGCATTTGCCTTGTCTGAATTTCCACTCCTACAATCTTCTCTTAATTTACCATGAGAAAAATATGTATTCGATCCTTTTTTCTTCATGTTCTACTCATCTCTCTTTATGATTATCCTTGCTTGAAGCATCCAGCCATGCAAAAGCTCCACTGAATCATGCAGTTCCCATTACAACCCAAGTAGAATTATTCCCAATGATAGCATCTCTTTCCCGGGATTTTTTTCTTTTCCAAGAATCTTAATTTCTATTCAGTCACATGACCAGATTTCCACTTTCTCCCTCGTGAAATTGTTTTATAGTTTTAATAGTTGCCTGTAAATTGTGGCCAAAAGCTGCCAAGGTCCACCAGACTCAGAGCTGCCTCCAGGTAATTGCTGATGGACACGACCTTGGAAAGCTCCTCTGATTTGTAAACACGGAGTCCAGAGACACTGGATGGAAATAGGAGCCCTCAGAGATGATGCGAAGAAAAAAGTGATTTTGTGAAAACCTGGATGAATTTTCCTTTCTTTGTTCATGGTTGTGACAGATAGACTCCAAACCACAAAGGGCACTGCTGGAGTTTGCAGGATTTTGTGCCTGAGCAAGCAGGAGGAATTGAGATTGTGCTCAGGCCCAAAGTGAGGCTTCTGCAGAGGAACCTGCCAGGCTGAGATAGGGCTGAGGGTGCACCTGAGCACCGGCGCTGGGGCTCAGCAGGACCCTGCAATCAATGGGCACACTCACCTCTGCTCCCTCCAGGGTGGTTTCTGCAAACCTCAGAGCTGAAGCTTTTCTCTCTTTTGAAGGTGGAGAGAGGGGGAGGGGAAAAAAAAATAAAGATAATAATAAATAAACCCCATACATCTTCCTCCTGGCTGTGTTTTCCAAGGCTGCATCTCAGTGCCTCCCTGGCTGCTGTCAGATCCCTCTCAGAGAGAGCCAGGCGCAGACTCTTCCCAGCCGGTGCAGGCTGCATGTTGATCGTGTTCCTCTCCTTTGTTAACACAATTGCCTTCACCTTTACATAAATCAGATTTAGAGAACACATTGCGTCTCAACAGCCTTGGGACACCTCGAGGCCTCTCAGTTCAATGGAGCTCATTATGGAAATCAGCTAAATGCTGAGCAGAGAGATAAGTGCGAGCTGTTTACCAGCCCCTCCACCAGATATACAGCAAGAGCTAATGGGAGCTCATTTGCAGCCTCCCTCTGTCATCCAACCCTCCTTATCTGCCTCTCCGACTCATCTACAGGGGGACATGCACGACTTTGCACGAGAGGTCTTTCTGTAAGAACGGGCACGGTGGGGAGAAAGGGCAAACAAGAGCTGGGGTGGTGGGGGAAAGACCAAAGCAAGCCAGAATCCAAATGTTCATCTCCAAGCGTTCATGAAGATCGCCGATCTTCTCAGCCTTGTGGCCAAAGTCCAGCTCAACTAGAGATCGTTGCTCCGAGCAGGAGGAAATCCTCTTCAGTCTTTGCATTTTTCCAGTGGTGAGCTCCGAAGAGAATGAAAATTAGGGCTTTCAGAAGGTATGTGAGGAGGGACAACAGCTCTGAGCTGTGAGGGGCACAGGCAGCTGTTACCCAAGATGATAGAACATCAGACCTAATTTGCAAACTGAAGGTAAAAAGTTCTCAGTTGTGGCAGTGGGGAATTCTTTTCTGGAAACATTTTGGAGTCTGGTTCATCCAGAGCTGAATACAGGCAGTCACAAAGAAGGTGTGATGAAGCTACTCCTGCAGATGCCTTCTCTGAGTGGAAGGTCGTCAGATGAGCGGCTGCACTAGAAAGCCTGGGTGTACCTGTACAACACACAGAAATGAGAGCCAGCTCTAGAACAGGCTGTTCTTTTTTCCCCAAACCGTTATTCCTGAGGGTGGTGAAACTTTACAAGCTGGTGAATGGTTTTGACTTGTTCCTCAGCTCCATATTTTCTAAGTTTGAGAGTTGTCAAAACATTTTGTTCTGACATTTTCTCTGAAAAATGCCAATTTTCCAGTTCAAGATGACTTTCCATTTTTAAATTAGTGCAGAATTATTAATGTCATGATTTTAAAATAAACAAAGAGCTATGCTACCTTTTAGCTATTTAATTATGGAGGGGAGGGAGCTGTTCAAATACCAGACGAAAACACTTTTCAATTTTTCAATGTGAAATGTTTCTTCAGATTATAGGTTTGCAAAGGTTTCAAAGATGTCAGCTTCTTGTCTTAATTCAAGAGAGGAAAGCATTTCAAACTCTCCACAATATTTTTGAAAGGGGAAAACCACTTTCAGCCCTAATAGACTCCTTTTATGGAACTGGCTCCTTTCAGAGGTTCACATTAACTGCTGTCAATGGTTATAATTTTTGTCTGTCCAACATGAAGAAGTCAGAAGGAGTTTGATATCTGCCCCTGACATTCCCCCTTCTGCTGCACGAGTGCAGTAAAGGTGCCTATTTTCCCAAGAATAACCTCTCTCATTGGAATGCAAGCAGACTTTCCAAACTGAGATAATTTTTCTTCCTGTTGTCTCAAATTCCAATACTCTGCCCTTTTCAAAAGATTTTCAAGAGAAAAGTTCAGTACTAGGTTTATTTAATTATTTTTTTTTTAGTATTTTTTTAACATTTTGTAGGTTGAACTGCATTTCCTCCTCAGCTCAGAAAACCAAAACAGAGCTTTTAGCTGCCACTGCTAACCCTAGCATTTGGAAATGGAATGTTATTTAAAATTCAGGACAAATTGTCTCCTCTCTGCCTCAGTAATTTCATGAAGTGGAAAGGGACAGAGAGTGGAAAGTGAGATTTAGTTTTGAATATTGTGTATGTTCTCTAGGTGGGTGAGCTGGACATCCTTGTGTTTTACTGGGAATTTTGTCTTTACATTCAGAGATAATTTTCAGTTCTAAAAGCTGCAGGAGTGATTTATAGACAACACACATAAGGACAGACACCGTAACACCAAAATAGCACCACCCTTGAGATGGAAAATATCAGTTATTGACCAAAATACAGCAATGCTTTGCAAGGATGAATATGGGGTTTAGTGAGGAGTCTTGAGTTCAATTTGAAATGGAAAGAGAATTTAAATGGAAGAAAACGAAGTTGCCTGCATCAAAACTGTATCAAGAGGCTGGACTCCTATTGCTAGTCCATGGAGATATTTGTGGGCGTTCTTGGTGTTCAGTCCATGCTTAGCTGGTCTTGACAGCAGGAATGGGAACTGTTCTGGCTGAAAATTAATCCATCATGAAACTCCACTTAGGAGTAGAAGCACTTCACCATCCACAACTGCAAGCAGTTCATATTCTTTAAGACATAATACAATTAACAGCTCTGGCAGCTGGGCTTTCCCACATTATGTTCCAGGAACAACTAATTCATTTTTACTAGAAGTTAATTTGTATTAGAAATGTCTTTTATTGCTTTTAATATATCTTAAGTCACTGGAACTTCTGCTCTTTGCCATTACTTATGTCTGTTTTCCAGCACAAAGTAAATCTGGGGAGAAACTACTTACTTAGTGGACCTTAAGGTAACTCCCCACGGGTCAGACCTTTTACTTCCAAGGAAACTTCGTTGCTCAGATTTTAACATCATACACTTTGGGAGCAGGAAGGAGGCAGAATACAGACGTACAAAAGGACATTTTTACTATTCCGTTTCTACTGACCTAGTGAGCTCTGCAAAGCATCCTCAGCAAAATGTGCAACTGAATAAACTTCACCTGAATAAGCAGGTGTTGTTGCCAGAAGCTTTGGAGCCTCCTCTCCTCTACCAGCTTAGGATCTGAAACCAAAGCTCATCAAAGCTGCTCTTCTCAGCCCAGGAGTTTACATTGGAATTAGCAGTGCTAAAGTCTCCAGCACAGGTAAGGCTGGGTCTAAACTTGAGATCTGTTGTTGAAATCAGAAATAAACTTCAGCCTGTCACAATTGTTTTGCACTGGACAGAATGGCCAACAGGACTAACTATAGATTTTTTCCAAGACTGATGTTCTAATTTCTACAGGGTTTCATGGTGACCTTTGGTGCATTTCATGATCTGGTCCTTTGGAAAGCACTGTATTACATCTCAGTCATTGTACAAATAACATCTTGGGATTATAGCCTGCTGTTAATAAATGTGGTTAATCATCAATAAGAGAGTTTCAGCCATTATACACTGACGATGTAATTTTATACCTCGCCAATCCAGAGAAATCGGTTCCATTCCTTTTAGATTTGCTGGATAGATTTGGGCCCTTTCAAGGTTAATGTCACTAAATCATCTGCTAATTTAAAAGAATCATTTGAGTACCTGGAGAGAACATGTCCTTTTTGTATTTCCGAGTTAGACTCTAAATACTTACTTGGCTCTATCTAATCTGCTGGGTTTAGAAGGAAGATTGATACTGTTGTTGCTGCACCAAAGCAAATATACAGTGACCTTGAGAAGTGGTCTGTTTTATGCATAAATTGCATAAAGATGCATTAACATCACTAAAGTCGTCAGTCTCAGACAGTTAGATCTTCCCTCATTAAACTCCACTTCACTACCAAGTCAGTTGAAAGAAATAAGATAAAATTAGAAGTCGATGAATGGTCCTGTTGGTGGGGAGAAGGAATGGCTGTGCAGAAGCTCAGCTGCAGAGATTTTATCCATCCACACGAGCTGGTTGGAGGCAGCAGGTTGGGAGCCCAGGCTGTCTTCACGTGCCTTCCTCTGAACTCACAGTGTGAGTGTGGACAGAGAGAGGAAGAACTCACAGAAGACACATGAGAAAATCTGGGTTTGTGGTCTCTCGCCATATGGAAGTTCTGCCAGAGACTTCTGCTCCACCCCAATCCATTCCAGGTGTGTCGTGAGAGCAAATTGAGAGTGGCAAAACCCGTTGGAGGATGGGAAAGGCTTGGTTTTGTTTGCTCTGCCCAACTCCTTATGGCCAGCACTGAGCAGAAAGGGATAAATCAGACTTCCAGAAAACCCACTTATGCCTTTCCATGGGGCACTGCAATGAGAACTAGGAATAAAAAAGCTCTTCTTTCTTAGTTCTTGCTGACTTCCTGGCTTAGAAACACAGGGATTACTCCTATAATAATTTGTTTGCAAAATGTTGTGAATCTGATCTATTAAACCTATTTGCAAATTGTTTCAGCAGTTCTATAAACAGGATATGTAATGGAGGAATAGGGAGGAGAAAATTGGCAAATAAAGCTCTGAAAATACTATAACATCAGCTGAATAAATTACCTGGCAAACGCTGCTTGATTTGCTCCAAAGTGAGTGTCACAGGCAGAGCCTGAAACCCCATCCAGGTGGGAGGAGCGTGTGGAGTGTGACTGGAAAGGGCTCCAGGATGCGGATCCCACAGAGGGAAAACCCAACTCCTGGCATCTTCACTGAAGGCAATTCAGGCTCCTTTTTTGGGGGCACTGTGCGAATAAAATACCTGCTTGCTGGTGTTATTAGTCACTGGTATTGCTCCTAATGTTCGAGGTGCAGTGCCCATGGAAAAAACAGGCACTGGCATTTCCCTCGCTCTCCCAGCTGAGGGATAGCAAGGAATGCAATTTGGTGCCTAAATGCACTTCGTTTATCTCCTGCCTTTAGCCAACAAATTTATCACACACATTAATATCGGGAGAGGTTAGAGTTCAGGGAAGGAAACATTTGTTTTCCTGTGCTCTCTCTATAAATAAACTCTCCCACTTCCATGGCAGTATTTTCACAAAGCAAGTGAGAGCAACAGACATATTAGAGAGATGGCTGTGTGTGTGTGTGGTGGGGGAGGCTGTGTGCATGTCAAAATGCTCCCACAGCAGACCTCTGTGACTCTCACTGCATTACATCTTTCTTTTTTCCCCTCTCTTTTTTTTGTTTTTGTTGTTGTTGTCTCATAGTTATTAGTCAGCCAGACATTTTTTATCTCTTGGAAAGCTACTTTAGCTCATATCCGATGTAATCATCTCATAGGCTTCTACTTTAGTCCTCTCAGGCCTGGAGAAATGACATTTCTTTTACTGATTAACAAAATAATACAAAATGCTAAGAAAAGTGGCTCTATTCTCAACCTTCCATTAACTCCTACTGTGCCAGTTTTGTCAGAGGAGTTTGTAAATTTAGCTGTGCTCAGAGGCAGAGGGCTGATGGCCCCAGTCAGGGGGGGTTTGTGGTTCCTCATAGAAGGCAGTTGAAGGTTTGCAAGGTCTGCTTCCCTCACTGCCACCCCCAACAATCAGCTTTTGACCAGAGCAGTCACTTAAGGACCCCCAGGAATAAACTACCTTTTTACATCTCACCCATCAGAGCCTTTGCAGATGCACCTGAGAATGGGAAGGCTCAGCTCAACTTCCCACACGCATCTCAGCACCTTGAGAGCTGCTGTGTTGAGGCAAAATGAAACACACGATGATATTTGTCAGTCACAATGTCCGGGAACTTTTCATTCTATTGAAAGATACACTTTTACTATTATTGGTTTAGTTTTTGAGAAAAACAGATATCAAAATATCCAGCTTTTTTTATAGGACAGAAAATCTATTTTCTCTTCACAGTACTCTGTACTCCTGAGTATCCATCAGATGTCAGAGACTTTCACTCATAACTAAAGATAGTAAATAAACCAAAAGAGCTTTGGTTTCACACAGGGCAATGGAAATCATGCATTTAGGAAAAAACCCGGAGGACTTCTTGCATGTACCTTCCCAGGGTAGTCAAGCAGGTTGTTTTTTGAACAGGCTGAGCCCTCAGAACCGCTTGTGATCAAACCATCTCCCCCATCAGCTCAGTCTCCTCTGCCAGCAGCAGTTTCACATGTACCTGTGTCCCCACGTCCCCCTCTGCGTGTTGGAACAGGGGACCTGTATTCAGCAACCTCTGCATCTCTTCTGAGACTGTGCTTCTCCAAATACATGGATGGATGGACCAAACCTCCTCAGGAAGGGCAGGATTTTAACTCACGTACAGCCTTTTGAAAACCTAAACCCAGACTTTAAAGATTTTCCAGCAGTTTCACACTGAGACTGATCTTCTCCAGAGGCTGAACCACAAAACTTAATGAAGGGAGCTTGTGATGGTTGTTCACAGAAGTATTTGTCAGTTATTTTTTACGGCATGTGACAGGGCTGGTCCCCTAAGAAGCCAGGCTGGCCTTTACCTTAGAGGTAAAAAAACCAAACCTTAACAGCCTCAAAATACGGCTTATTTATTTTATGTTGGCAACACTCTGGAGTCCCAGTGACGGTCAGAGATTTTCTTGTACTAAGAAAAAACTCTGCAGAGGTGTTCTGTAAAGAAAGGGAGGTCTAAACGGCACTACCTGTGCTCTCCTGACCACCTCTGACTCTCTCCTGGCTTCCCAAGGACCAGGGCCAGCAGTTTCACAATTACTGAGTGGCTGGGCAGTGCAGCTCGGTCTCATCCACAGCAGGGAGCAAGCTGTAAATTATCACCCTCATTCTCAATCTCTCCTCCCCCTGGGAGATCTCCTTTTTCTAAATATTCTCTTGTTTTGGAATTTCTGCTGAAAATTCTGTCAGCAAGGGGTCAAGGCTTAAAATTTCATTACTAGATTCGGGAGAATAAAAGGTAAATATTTATTTCTAGTTTTTTAACAGTGACAGCAAAGTAATGACAGCGATAGAAAACCCATCATGGTACCTTTACTATCAACATGTGCCCTTAAAAAAGTAAAATTGGCAGTGCAGCATGTCACCACTCAGCCTCCCTGTTGGGCTGGAAGTCAAAATATTTTAAACTTTTCATACAAAAAAAAAATAACCCTTCCAGAGTTTCATATGGAAAAGATTAAACCATTAAGCAAGATTAAAATGTCTTGCATGTCTCCTCAGAACTTTATCAGCTCACCAGTGTATGTTACGCTGTAATGAAAAAGTACAACGTGGAAATGGAAAGTTCAGTGCTATTGAAACAGATCCTAAAAGTAGAAACGAAAATTCCCTCAGACCTTTTCAGAAGGACTTGTTTTGACATGTTGTTGTCAAAATCATGGATCAAACTGATACATAGGAGTGTTGCTGAAAGGAAACTCAGTGCTGAAAATGACAAGGAAGTTTTAGTAAGTGTTGTGATTGGGAGTATAGAAATTACGTTTCAGTCCCCACCAAGCAGCTCTGTGGACTTGAAGGTCTTCTTTTCTGTCTTTCATGAAGTTAAGGCTGGAGCAAAGACTTTCTTTTTCATGTGTCTAATCAATGTCAACCTACTGCAGTGGCAATTCAGTCTTCATCGGAGTGATAACATCATATAATAAACCATAATTTTATACAGTTAATCAAATACAGTCCCTCAAGGCATATTCAAATCTGTGGTGGTCAAGAAGGAATATTTTCTCTGGTTCATTCTTTAAATTACCATCTCATTTCTGGCAGACTGTGCCTCTGCAAAGATACAGACCTTCTGCTCAATAAAACAGTCCCTTTCCTCCATGGAATTCAGTTCCTACCTTTCCAAATCATGCCACTGTTCAAGAGACCAGCTCAAGCCAAGTAATGTGATATATCTGCCCACTGGAACTGGGGTGTGAGCATTAGTCATCTGAACTGCCCACTAAAAATAACATCAGGTTTAAAAGGACCAGCCTGGTGCCACCTCCCTCTCTGTCCACATCCTGGACGTGGCCATCACCACACCTTGTTCTCCTGCGGAAAAACACTCCCCTGCGCAACTCCTAATGCAGCAGTTCAGTTTTAAATCCCCTAAACTCTACAACTAACACCCAAACCATACACCAACTCCAAGACTGATGTAGCTTCTCTTAGTGGCCAAGATCGCCCACAACAAAGACTGTAAAAACTGCAGAAAGCTGCTGTGTCCTTTAACAGTGGATTACTCTTTCTGTGATCAGTGCGGAAAGGTCCATACAAATAATGAATCATAAATTAAATGGCTCAGTAAATAAAAAATGGACTTATCAAGGACACAACAACCATTCTTGTGAGCCAGAACCTTCAGTGATTGGCACTAATGTGCCACATGCTTCATTTGTTTCTTCATTTGCAGAGGGAGCCATAAGGTTTAAGAAGGAATGACATTTGTATTAAGGGAAAGAAAAAGCAAAAAAAATGAAGTCAAGTCTCCTAAGCAACACAGCAAATAATACTGCCAACCTTGAGCAGTCAAAAATGGAGAGTCCATCATCTAAGAATCCCGGGGTAAAAAGTCAAGGGAATGGATTTTGTGCTTACTTGGTGAAGTTTTTATTTTAAAATAACAATATTTTTTCCCCTGGATTTTGAGACTATACAGGGTACTCATTCTATAAAACCGGGCTGTCCATCACAGCTAAAAGGGTAAGTTCCTATTTCTTTTTCCCTTCTCCTTTTTCCTCTTTCCTTTTTTCTGAAGCTGTAGCTGTAAGGAAAATCCCAAACTGCCAAACTCGTTGTAAAATTGCAAAAACACATGTCCTGGCACACGTCACATCAGTTCTCTTACCAAAGACAGCAGCTGCCTCTCTGGACATGAGACTGGAGACATGCAAAGGTGGTGGAGAGGCAAAACCAGCACAACCCTGCCGTCACTCCAGACCCTGCAGAGACATGGACAGCAGCTGGATCCGCATGGGTCTCCTTTCTGTTCACGTGAACCACGGTCTGGGATGGACTGTGGTGCGACAAGGAGGGAGGGAACCTTCCCAGAATAAGCAGCACGGCTTGCACAGCATCAGTGCTCAGTGCCACCGGATAGCATGAAGACAACAGCACTAGTGCTGCACCTTTCCAGTGCTGGAATGCTGTGCGGGCTGCAGAGGCCGCTTGGGACCCGCGTCTAACCAGAGCTGGAGCGGGCTGAAGGGCTGAACCACCACAGTGTCCCAGAGCTGGGCGTCCTGCTGTCTGGGTGATGGGCCTGTAGCTGCCTCCTCTGAACTGCATGTCCTCCCCGTCTCATTTCCAAAGGGTGTTATTTCACTGCTGCCTCCCAGATAATGTAACTGAATCATTCAATTGAGCATAAAATAGAAATTTGGCTTCTTATCTGCTGGGAAACCAGCTTTACTATTTTCTTTCTGCAAAATACATTTTTCACTATCTTATCTTCTAATAAACAATCCCAGCTCTGCAGGCTGCAGAAATGTACTGAACACATTTAAGAGACATTTTCCCCCTCCCCCTTCTCGCTCCCCCCTCTCTTTCCCCCCTTATCCCCCCTTCTCACCCTTTAAAACGTCTATTTTAAAGACATATTTTTAAAAGGGACCCAATTTGTATTCCATCTTCCTTTGGTGAGGGTATATATTTTTCATAAGCCTGTCCTTTGCTTTTGAGGCCTCTTTCCCTTGGTTTAATTTTCATTCCCGTCTCCCTTCCTTCCCCTGTACAGAACTGAAACACCAACTCCCCCCACACCGCAAATGTTTTCTCTTGTTTTAAGAAAAAGGCGATTCAGGCTTAAAAACTGCCCTCCCCTCCCCTGGACCTGCCATGGAGCGCTCGCCTAACGGAAACTCAACGTGTCAGTGAAAGGTCAGCTATGAATTTTTAAAGCTTTCTATCTCACTCAGGCTGACATCAAAAGCATTAGCTGGAGCACTAAATCAGGGAGCGAGGGGGAATTAGAATATGCAACAAGTCCTGCGACACTGCGAGATTATTCAGAGGCTCCTCTCCAGAGGGGAGAGGAAGCTGAGCCAAAATTCCGTGTCACGGCACTGATTTCTTGATGGTCTTGCCCTCCTCCTTGGGCAATCACACCAGTGAGCTGCCTCCTGCAAAGGATCCATGAAAAACAGGGCACGGAATGAAAATCTAAGAGATGCATCATGCATTGGTGTCAGTGCTGCAAATATAGAAAGCTGGTCTGGGAGGTGAGTTTTTGATCCCACCCTTATCCCCCAGCTATCCATCCTGTAAGGGTTGTTTCTCTGGGTTAAAGCCTTTATGGCTCAAAAAAAGGCAGAGTTTTCTCTTTCTATGCCAAATGAAGAAGATCCATGAAAAACAGGATGGGGAATGAAAACTTAAAGGGTTGCATCATGCACAGAAAGCTGGTCTGAGGGGTGATTTCTTGATTCCTTCTTCATATGTGATTTCATGGTCTTCTCCTCACATGCCCCAGATATCCATCTGCTAAGGCTCACCCTTCTGGCTCAAAAAAAGGCAGAGTTTTTTCTTTCTATACCAAGTTAAGGAGGGTAGTGGAAGAAAAATCAGTGTAACTCCTGCAAAAATGAGCAAATCATGGGAGAGCTAAAGTTACCGTGTCCCAGCAGATCCATCTCACAGCACACCAGGTTTGTTGGAGCACATGGAGTCTCGGGACCTCCATCAGCAATCACCTCATGGGCTCCACTTCCTTGGCATTGCCTTTGCCTTTTCTCATGCTCGACAGTCGGCTGTGTCTGTGGACAGATTTGTTCAGAAGAGAAGGAATCTAGACGTGCTGTAGAAAGGATCCAAAGCAACAGCTCCATGGCAGAAGTGTCATTTTGCTGCTTTCTTGGCAGGCTGGGGTGGAGTTTGTGCCTCTTTTCCATAAACAACAAGCTGCAGCCCAAGGTTAGATGCACAGCATCCCCTGCAACAGCACAACACGGGCACAGTTCAAGAGGTGGTTCATTATTCATTGATCATTTAACAATTTGGCAGCTGAAAGCAGAACGTACTATATGGGGACTCCTATGTGCAAAGCAGCCATTCACATGGCATGGACACGTTTCAGTAGGAAAAAAGGAGAAGTCAAGTTTCAAAAACTTCTGGCGTGTGAAGCCTGCCTTGGCCTCTCTGCTAAGCATTAAATTGGAGTGCAGGGATTTTCAGGAACATCAGCTGGAAAGCCTGGCACTAAAATGCATGTGATATCTGGTCTGGAGTCTTCCTTCCCTGTGCTATGACAGCCTGATGTGGCTTGTGGTTTTCCATCAGGCACTGCAAGGTTGAGGGAAACTTCCAGGTGGTCCTACTGAGCCTAACAAGAATTGTCACTGAGTGCAACAAACTCTGACCCCTGGCCCATTTCAAGCCCTACTCTATATTTGACCGGCCTTTTTCAGGCTGTTTCTTGATTTCAAAGATGCAAGAATTAGGAATGGAAGACTCATGCTTCTAAAACAATATAAATTCGTAGAAGTTTACAATGTTTTGCAGAACTGTGTTTATTTTGAACAGAATATGTTTGCCATTGTTCTCCAATGCATGAGCACATTTAGCTTCAGTTCTTTAGTTCGTGTCAGCCTTTATATGACAGAGAATATAAACTCCCTGCCCATGGCAGGAGGGTTGGAATTAGATGATCTTTAAGGCCCCTTCCCACCCAAACCATTCTATGATTTTAATATCAATTATGACATACTTTTATCTAATATTTTTAAAATCACAAATGCACTTATTACATATTGCATTTTGAAAATTTTTTTAAATTGTTTTGAAATTATTAAATTATGTCTTTGTTTCTGAAACAACTGAGGGGTGGGGGAAAGACATGCCACTTTCTCATTTGGTTAAAAAATGCCAACGTAGTGACTTTTTTCCCCATTCTGGATGGAAACATGCTCCAATATGTCACAGTTGAATAGAAATTCTGTTTTCCAAACAGCTTCCATTTCCATCTGTCCGTAGTGAATCACTGTCCATCCATCCACACAATCTTTCAGCCTTATTTTTCATCCAGTTTTTCCTCTGTGTTTACATCTCTCCATCTGCCTACCCGTATGCTCCTTGATATCTCCATTTACCCTTCCATGGAGTTCATTTTCCACCAGCAGAGCATCCACCAAAGACTTGGAGACCAACCATGCAGTTTTCTGAGCTCAGAAAGGAAGTGGCAGAGAGAAACTCGTGATGAAAAGGTTTGCATCTTTGAGTGAGGAATGGTAGAACTGATGAAGATAAAATAGATCCTGAACTTGAGGGATGCCTGCTATTTAATATACTTAAGGGGTAGGACAAGGTATATAAGCAGGAGGAATTATATAAGCAGGAGTACCAGAGAGTTTCTTGGTACTGAGAGATCAAATCTGTGCATCCCCTAATTTATCCTGGCTCTCACAGTGCTTTGGCAGGGGGCCTGGATTTTCCCAGCTGAAGATGGCCATAAAGCCATTGGAGTGCCCCATGTTGTTCCATATTTAAAATCCACATCAGATCATTGCAATGGTCCATAAAGCCTCCATAAACCTGTGTAATGAGCTGGAGCAAGAGACACGGTGTCTTGCTCCTGGATGGCATAAGGCCAGCCCCTGAAAAGGCTGTGCTGTATGTGCTCACTTCACAGGAGTGGCCCCAAACACCCACCCAGGTGACATTCCCAGCTTCTGGGGTGCTCTGTCTTGGAAATGTAACCCAAACCTTCTGCTTGCACACTTTGACTTGAAGGCTGTGGTGGACTACAAGTTCCAGTGAGTCTTCTTGCCTTCATGCCTAAAAATAGCTTAGAAATAGTTCCTCCCAGCTCAGAGTGGTACATAAACCCTTGATCCATGGTTCAGGCCTTTTTCTGAGATTCCAAGTCATCCCTTATTCCCATCCCTCTCACAGCTCCTGTGCAGCATCTCCATTTCTCTTTTGACGGGATGAGAACTCACAATTCAGTGTGTTGGGATGTATTTCATTGCACAATGTTCTAGTGCTCTGTTGTCATTTAGAGATGAGTTCACCAACGTGCAAAAAAAAGGATCAGGATAATCAAAGATCCTAGTGGATTTTAGAATTTGAATAGTAGTCAGATAATATCCAGCTGCATTAAACTTCTGTCAATAAAACAATGAAGAAGAATAACACTCAAATAAATCTGCACAAAGAAAATCCTTACAGGAAATAAATATTAGAAACACTTCTTTTCTGAATTCCACTTATTTTTACCTCTTTCTTTCCTTTATATTTTCATATTCTAGAAGCTGAAATATGGGGTCTTCTAGTTCTTGTTCACTTGCTAAAGATCTCTTTATTGCCACAGCAACACTTCTTATTTACTTAATATTGAAAAAGTCATGTCTGTATTTGTCAGCTAACCAAGTTACGTTCAAGCAAAATAAGATTTAAATCTCAAAACAGGGAAAATTAGGGGGAAAAGTGTCAAGTGCTTAGAAAGCAAAAAAGATCTATAACATATATTAATGTACAATCCTACAGAAAAGGGCAACGAATATACAGGAACACATAAATCAGGGAACAACCTGAGTGACAAATGGGTTGTTTCACTAGATTGAGTATTGGTGAGATTTGAGCTGGAGCACTATGTTCAAGTTTGGCACAGCATTTATGGGAAGGGTGGAATAAGTGGAGAGAATCCAGAGCAATGAGTCAAAGGGGAAAGAGAGAAGGACTTGGGGTTGCTTAGCAGAAAAGATGAAGGGACTCTTGGGAGGTGTGCTCCTTCCAAAGAATAAAAGGTTCAAAAGGGAAGATACAGGGCAAGAAATACCAGACCTGAATTGCAGCAGAAGTATTTATGTCAGGTTTCAGAAAACCATTTTTCTCATTCCAGTAGATGAAGCATTGGAACGTGTTGCTTGAGAACTGTATCGGTCCCCACCACAAGTTTTTGGGAACAAGCTTAAACCAAGATCTGGAATGGCAAGGGTTGAGCTGATCCTGCTCTAGGCTGGGGAGCAGAACAGGCAACCTCTTGAGATCCCTTCTGTCCATGCTTTCTGGAGGTCTGTGACCTATAAATTTTTCAGTGAGGTCCCTCATGGCGTGTCAGGGACCCCTGAGATGCCAATTGCTTCGTGTTCACACCCCCAGCCCTGCCCACACTTCCTTTCAGTTGTGACTGAGGGGGGACTTCTGGATGCTCTCCTGGAAGGATTATAAAGCTCTGGCAAACACAGGGCATGGTGGGTATCCCATTTTGGCTCTGACACTTTCTAAAAATCTAGTTATTATTGAAAGTTACCATGCCAGCAGTTGTATTATTAATACTATTATTTTTTATTTATGAAGTGCTGAGTGTGTGCTAGATGCTTATATGATTATACACTGAGCTACACTGGAGCTGCACAGACTGAATTACGATGGGATGTTATTACCTGCAGCCTTTGCATGAGAATGATATTTTTCATTTACTGTAGCTGGCTTCTTCGTCATGTGATGGGCTGAACAGGGTCTGTGAATTTTAAGTCATTAATGTGCTAGATCTGACACCAGAAAGAGACAGTGAGTGAAATGGTGCCCTCATTTTACGGGTGGGGGATAACACTGGGGCTCCAAGGAAACTGAGCATCCCAGTGTCACACAAAAAAGCACAAATGCTCTCAAATTATTCTAAGTTGCTGGTTATTTTTACTGACTTGAATGAGAAAGTTGCTGTTCTTGGAAATGGAAAGTCTTCATTCCCTTGTGGGCTCGGATAAGTCGTCTTAGCCAAGATTCTGTAGCAATGACTTCCATACACTCGTTACATGTTACATCCAAATGTGTTCCCTTTCATATCAACACCTTTCTACCACCATTCAAGACAAAGACAGGCTGTTCTTCTCCGAGACAGAAGAATATGTGTTAGATCTTCTGTATTCCACTCAATCCTTGCCACTCAATCCTTGCCACTGTGTTGCTATGCACTCACACAGTTATTCTAAGAAGACTAAATTTTCAAATCTTTTGATCTCTCTTTACACAGTATTTATTCATGCTTTACACAATGTTCATTTATAGCAAAATTGCTGAATTTTTGGTGGTGCACCATTGACTTCCTGGCAAAGCCAGACAGAATAAACAAGATTTTAAAACTATGAACAGTCAGAGAGGGATATATTTATGCTTTTAAAAATATGAATCTTATTTTTTTTAATCATCATCTGATCAGTTCTTGTAGCTACACTGTAGGAGTAGGAGGTTACTATGTCCATACCTCCAACTGCAGTTTTAATCAGAAGAGAGGCTGCTCTCTGGTTTAATGAAGTAAATGAGACCCCCGGTAATATTGTCTGTGTAATTGACATAGTTCTCTGGGAAACATTACACTTTATAATGAAAATACTGTATATAATTAGGATCTAATAGGAAGAAAATAGTAATTAGGCAGAATTAACTGAACAGAAGCAATCAAGCAAATAAAGGTTATTCTCTGGAGAGGACCCTTCGGGGTTCAAATGTGTACATCCTCTGATTGTAAAGAAGTCACAGTAATTAACAAGAGTCTTTTCATTGCATAAGAATAGCCTGACGTTGGCTATGGAATGACCCTGCAAACAAGAACGTACTCTTTCAGTCCTCTGCTTTCACAGCCATTGTGGAAGGAGGCTGTATCCAACATTGCTCGTTGGTTTTGCAGACATTACAGAGGTTTTTGAGGCATCAAGACCTTTCACTCTGTTCTTGCCCCAATCTTTGAGGACCTTTATTTCTTTTCACTTTCTGCTTCTGCTCCTCAAAGTTTCCAGAGCAGCTGCTGTGTGTGAATTTCACAGGAACACTGATCCACATAAGATTTCACAGTAATAAGCAGATTACACAGTCCAGGAGTGATCCCTTCCCTGGAATTAGCAGAGTTAAGTCCAGCCAGTTGGTTAAGCACAAGTCTGAGCCCACTCTCACCCACACAGGAAACCTCCAAGCCTGTCCTAGCAAACCCTTCAGCCCCAGTTCTGGTGCATGGATGTGAGGGGAGTGTAAGTGCAGTCTTAGGAGTATCTCAGCTTCTCATCCATGTGATCCGGGCAATGGAGACAGCACAGGATCGTGCCTATTCCAGCTCAAACCATGTAAAGTTATCCATGGAGCAGCCCTTGCTAAGAAGAGGGGACACTTCAGTCCAATACCAAAACTGATCAGGAAGGCTGAAAGCACACAGGTTATGGTCCTAAGCCCATTTCTCTTCTAACCACACAGACAAAACCAAGGAGGATTCAGTTTTTTCCCATATACTGTAAGGAATTCAGCATTGTAAAGCTTCTTGAGCTTGGAGACATTTCCATCAAAGAACCCAGAGAAGCACCAGCCCAGTGTAGCACAACCACATAGACATGGGATATTCCTGACAGGAGAGCTCTTACTGAAATCATTATGGATGTTGACTGTCATTTTGTGAAGCAATTTGCACCTTTCTGAAAGCCACCCACTTTCTCTGGGGCCTGGAACCCTGCCCAGACACTTTAAATGTACCTGAATATATTTCAGTCCCTCTATAAGTACAGTGTGGGTCTTGTTGCAGGTGAGAGCTTCTCAGGGACTCCCTCAGAGTTCTCTTCAGAGGTTGATAGCAGTGATCAGACAAAGGAAAACAGCAGAAAATATCTGGGGCCCAAGGGGAGATGGTGTTTTTCTTTCTTTCTCCCATTCTCTTCTCTGTTGGAATCAAGCAGGGACAAAGGAGAAACATCTGCTTTCAGGTGAGCACAAGAGGTGAAGGCAAAACCACCGATGTCCAGAGATCTGCGAGGAGAGAGCTCAGAGAACTGCATGGCACGAAAGAGAATTAATCCAGCACTTCTCTTAAGCAGAAACCGTAAGTAGACAAAATAGATGAGCCCAGGACTTGCTTTAAAGCAGTTCTTGTTGCTTAACAATACTCCTTCCATTCCTATCTATTTTTCTGCTGTATTTATCTATGCATTGATCTTTCTAGTAAAGATTTACTACAACTATCAACATAGCACTTAGCATAAATTAACAAGAATGGCTTCATGGATTTTTTGTTTTTATTCACATAGATCAAAAGTGAAGTTCTCACACAGCTCCCAGTTTAGAGGAGATTTTCTTAAATTGCATAAACTTTTACCAATTAGTTTCCTCCTTCAATCATTAATGCATGTGGCACCAACCACAAACTTTTCTTGTCTCAAGACTTCTTATTAAATTGGGAAGCATTCTTCACTCCCATTCCTTCAGAAAACACTGGGTATTGTCTCTTAAGAGGGCAAGGAAATCATGGTTCTTTAATGTGATGCCCAGTGACACCATGAGCGTAGCTGGAACACCCTTTTCTGAAAGGTGTTTGGCTTTGCTAAAACAGCTGAAAGGTATCCAAAGTTGTGTGAGAGACATTCCCACAGGAACGGTTGCTCGTTGTCAAAGCAAATTAGTTTCTTCGGGCTTGTTGTTAGTTTGTTGTTGTTGTTGGGGGTTTGTTTGCTTGTTTTGGGTTTTTTCTTTTTCTTCTTTTAAAGGTATTTGATGAAAGGAAAAAGCAGTGAATGTGGGGAATCTATAGAGTAAGAAATAATGAATTCATGAAGTAATTTCATTTAAACTTAGATCAAATTTTTCATTCTGTTTGTAGGACACTTAGTCCTTGAAAAAAGAATTCTTGTCTTTTATTCAGTCTGTTGGTGAGCCTGTCCAAAATAAAACCCTTTTAGAGCGCTGAGGTGTTTTATTTTGAGTGTGTCTCAAAGAACGCTTTCTCTTTGCTTCGGAACATTTCCGTCCACCTCTTTTCCCTTTCATTTTCACTGAAATATTCACCCAATTCAGTGCAACTTTGCTGCTTTTTTTAGCCCAGATTTTTCCAACAAAATTACCACTTCTTTAAAACTTTAGATCAACCCCTACAAAATAATACTACCCCCTAACTCTTTGTGACATCTTTGAGACCGATATGTAAAAAATACCCTGTGGCAGCCAAGAATTAATGTTATTATTGCTCTCTGTTAGCATGGGAAAAGTATGATCCAGGCAAGTATCTAATAGACACTTGTGCACACCAAAAGTGAGATGAAAAACCTCAGCAAGTTCAAAGTTTGTAGTCCAATTATGTTCTGTCTTGCGGGTGCTCTATAGGGGGGGAAAGTAATGTCCCTCAAACCACTGCATATCATTGCAATATCTAACAAATCCTCTGGCACTCCAGCAAGGAGTTCAAAGAAAAAGCATCATCAGCTCGAATAATTACTGCCCATATTAAGTGTTTTAATATTGCAGATGGATGTAAAAGGCAAGGGACAATGGCTCAAACACAAAGAGCCTCGAAAAGTACAACCTGGGGAAGGCCCCAGATATCCAACACGTTGTCCTTTTCCCTCTCTGTTCTCTGCAATATTAAACCACTTAATCTGTAATTGCCCAAGCTTACGATGCTTTTGCTTTGAACTCTGTAAAGTGCCACAGGATTTGTCACATGTTTCTAAAACAAAGCCTACCAGGAGGCTGAGAGGTCTCTTAGTAGCTGTGACAATGGTTTAATGGAATATAATTTCCAGTAAAGGGAACTAATTTAATATTTCCACCTATCACGTAAGGAAGGCACCAGCTGGGAGAAAGGAATGAAAATTACAGCAAGAGGCAATCAAGGTGAACAGTGCTGGAAAATCACAACTCACCGACGGGCATCGAACTTAGTGCAGGGACCTGGCTTGGATGGGAGTTGTGCTTTCCTCTCGGTGAGGACAGCTCAGCAGGGAGAAGAGCGCACCAGTCCTGGAGCCTGGCACAGCTGGGTTTCAAACTGGCCACTCTCCCAAGTGGCACGCAAGAAAACCCTTCTTCCCCTCCGTGCTCCTTTTGTTTTGGTTGTCCTGCCTTTCAAGGCTGAAAATTCTTTTCTACCATGGACAGTCCCCGTGCTGTGTCTGTGACAAACACGTCCTTGAGATGGTGTTTGAATTCACAGGATAAACATGCAGGGAAGGGAGATATGGGCTGTGCAAGGTTCCCTAAGTAGGACCAAATCTCACAGTTCTCCTTTAGTGCACAATGAGCACAATCCTGGGGTGTTGTCCTTTTGTAGGTGTTCCACATTTTCCTTTTATTCCCGTCCACAGCTCTTCAAGGATGGTGTGCTCATGCCAGCCAGCCCTTACCCTCCTCCAACACATTGCAGGCTCGTGGTGAAACCCTTCCGTATACACAGGAGTAAATTCTGGATAGTCTGAAATAAAGTCCACTGAGAATATCTGTCCTTTTTTTTCCAGCAAAAGAGGATGGATAATGGAGATATTTATTATCATCTATTTCTGTGCTCTTGTAAGGACATGCTTGTAGGGTCCTCACATAAACCCATGCAGGAAGCAGATATGATGAAAGTGGTTTTTCCAGTCAGAAAATCTGTCACAACAAGAGGTTTATTGGTGATGCGTCTGGTGTCTTGTGTTTCCTGTGTTCAGGCAATAACAGTCTTGCCAGCAAAAGAAAAACTTGTTATTCCCCTGTTATTTTTCCTATTTATTCCTTGGTTGTGGTGGCATATGTTGCTTCGTCTTGTGTGAAATGCTTTCCACTCTCAGATCGTTCCTCTGAAAAGGAAATCTTCCCTGTGGCATCTCTCAGGAGCATTTGCAAAAGTTCACATGGTTTCAGAAGTCTGGAGTGCAGAAGTGTTTAGTAGGATTCGTCTGCCCAACTAAATAATTGCTTTTCGGCATTCTGCAGATGCCCCGCTCCTGTTCTTTGAAGGAAATATGCTGAATTATTGAAATAAGATAGAGTCAGGATTATGAAAGGAAGTTCCATCTTATGATTAAAGCATCAGCCTTGAATTCAGGAGATGTACACTGGGTTTCTGGCTCTGCCTCAGACATTCTGAGAAGCCTTGGGCTTATCCACAAAAGCCGAGATCCATTTTTGTCTAACATAAGCTACGCAAAATTTATAGAGTAAGTCGGTTGGCAAAGCTGCTGCTGCAGTCAGGGCAGTGCAAGAGAGATCTCCAAACAGAGCATCACCCCACCCCACAACACACGACTGAGATACATGAAGTGATTCACACTCTGGGGGTGTTTCTCTGCTTAACAAGAATCTGAGTGATGATGTTGGCCAAGATACCTTCTACAGTCTAAAATTAGGAGACACCCTTTGTCTCACTCTGTACCTCAGTTTCCCACGTGTATAAATATAATGGCAATGCTTCTTTCCTCTGGGTTTTGGGATTTGCTGGATTCTAAACATTCCTTTTAAAGAAAAAGCAAATTATGGCCTGACTTCAGCTGAATCTTAGTAATACAGTTCTATAAATAACAAAAGTACTTGTTGGGGATCCCAGTAACTACAAGATCTGACCTGCACGAACACAACATAAAACCAAGGAGTGGATAGAGAAACGGGGTTTACTTGATTTAAAGTATTAAGAGAAACGGGTAAGAAATTATCTGGCTGCATTCATTAAACATCTGAAGTATCTCAGAAAGGTTGGATGAAATTAGAAGAAATTATTAAAATGTCACCACATATCTAACTTTTATGACAGTGAATAGATGTGCAATAACTCAGAACTAGAGCAGGTTGAAAAATGTTCTGCTGGAATATTTTTTTCTGACAGAAAAATGGCATTTTGTTGAGATCAACCTATCTTGAGGAACATATCAATTTAAGTGATTCTTTTTTTTTCCCGAAGAAATAGAACTGAAATGAAATGTTCCCAATAAGGTTCAACTTTATCAGAACAGAATGTTTCAAATTTTTTGGAGGTTGAAATGATTCCATTAAAAATATTTTATGCAGATCGGTAATGCTTAAAATATCAAAACTGGAAGAAAGTACTTGGCATGGATCAGAACTAGTGCACTGAACAACCACAGATTATGTTTTTTAGAAGAGTTCTTTTGGAATAATTTCCTTTACATGTCTTAAGAAGGGAAAAAAAAAAACCAAAACCAAAAAAAAACCACGACACAACCCAAAATCTGCACGAGTAGAACTCAAATAGTGTTCAATATTGCTTCTGCTCCACTGTATAAAGAGTTTAACTTACAGCAGGTATTTCTTCATCTTTTTATGTCACCCACTGTTTTAATCCATGGGTAAGAGAAACAAAACAAACCCTTACATCATAAATATTTCTGTTGATATGTTATAAACAAAACAGCTGCTGAAGATCTCAGGTGCCATTAATATATCAGGCCACAGAAACCACCTTCCCAGGCAGAAAGATAATTCCTGTAATTCCATCAGGGAAGTCTCTCAGCTTCCTTCTCAGAAGCAAATAAATCTGTTCAGTCTTCTTCATGTACTAGATTTCTGCAAAGTCCTTTTTTAAACATATACATGTAGCAGAACTCCCAGTGTCTCCTGCCCTTCCCACTTGGCAATTCCCTGTGGATCAGCCTGGTTTTCCTCTTTAAGTGCAGTATTCCCCGAGCTTTCTAATTCCCATTCTCCTTGGTGAAAGCAGCACTCAGGCAAGAGAAAGCTCAGGCAGCTCCTGAACTCCATGTGTGACAGACTCTGAAGACTCTTTTCATCAGCCTTTAATCTCCCACAATCCCCTAAGCTTTATCTGTTAAGACTGG
Source organism: Sclerurus mexicanus (assembly GCA_013396755.1). NCBI lineage: Eukaryota > Metazoa > Chordata > Aves > Passeriformes > Furnariidae > Sclerurus > Sclerurus mexicanus. The sequence goes on along the minus strand of VWZF01004054.1, from coordinate 1,307,607 downwards.
AGCAAGCAGTGCAGCTTTGCCATACTTTAGACTTGTTATTAGTTTTCATAATTTTTCTCAAAAGAACATAAGGCTAAATCAATCTCCCAGCCATAATATGTTGATAATCATTTTGAAATATTTAAAGCTTCACTTCTGAAAGCTTGACTGAAATAACCATCTCTTGTCTTCCCCGGTGCTCTCTTGGCTCTTAATTTGGTGTTCTCTTTTACCCTCTCAGACTTGATGGTCTTGGAGGTCTTTTTAATGATTCTATGACTTTCCAGGTTGTTCTGTTGTCTCCTGGACATTCCTCTCTACTCTCACTTTGCATACTGAGATTTGCTTCACAATCACATTTCTATCAAGGTGAGGTGTTTTCATACCTCACTTACCTTTCCACAGCTGACTTCTGAGGCTCCAGGTTCTTTGGGTACCTTCACCTACAGTAAATTCTCACTACTATACTGACTACGAGGCAAATCTCTTGTCACTTGGACATTGCTGCATCAAATCCTGTAAAATTAGAAATGTCTCCCTATATTGCAGAGATCCCAAGCTATTCCAAGGACCAGACATGCAGCAGATTCAGATCCATAAGAGATATAAAATTAAAGTCGATGTGATTGTATCAGTATAGTGGAAACACACTTCTCTCACCTGCAAAATGAAAAGAAGTTTCTTTGTTTCCAGTGTCCACTGAACCAACCTGCTATCACCCACACCTAACTTATGCTGGATGTTTGCTTGCTGAACTCTCTGTCTGGATTACAACTCAACCTGCTACATCCATCCAAAGGTGTCGAGCCACATCTGCTTCGGTGTTAAAAGAAGCTCTCACAGAATTAAGCTAGTTTGACTGACCTACAGCATTGAAAACAGCCTGCAGCCAAGCCCTAATGCTATTGCAGTGTGAATTCAGTGCTGCTGGGCGGGAGTGTTTACCTCTGATGTTTATTTTTTCCCTGATGTGAATAACTGCAAGATAGTGAGCAAAGTCCCATGGCACTGTATCCCTGATACAATGATAAATTGAATTCTCACGTGGAGCAATAAGAACTGCAATTGTTCAGCACCTGAGATAGGCAGGTCCCAGATCTCCCTGTAGCATCAGCCTGCTTACAAAGATCAAGGCAAGCAGAAAGCAACAAGATATTTAACAGAAGAATCTCTGCATCCCATTGCATGCTAATTAGGCACTAGACATAGATACATCAGGGGAAGCAGAGGGAGGAAGGAGGGGAAAAAAATCTCTTGGCAAGACAATGTTGCATTTCAATCTTTCACCTTCACTGGGTAATGGGATGTGATGGAACATTAAAACAAACAAACAGCTTTTGGTGTTTACAAGGAATGTTTAAATGGGAGATCACGAGCCAGAGGTGCTCCACAGAACATCTGGAGTAGTGGGAAACAATGCGATTACGCAGATGAGTCACATTCATTAGGCTATAAAATCTCCAGTAATGAACGTACGAAAGGGACTTTCGTGTAGATTGTCATCTACAGCCAAAAGGAAAAAAAAAAAGGCACAAACCCCTAGATAATAAACTTGGCAGTTCCTTTCCTGCCCACCCCCTTTTCCTCCTCCCCTTTGGAATTAGACTCCCAGGGTAATTGCAAAGCTTCGTGCTTGCAGCTCAAAGCCCTTGTGTGAGGCAGAGGCAGATCCATGTAGGGGAGTTGCCTGGAGAGGAAGGGAAGATCTGTGGGGGTGCAGCTCAGCCATCACTGGAATGAGACGTTCAGCATCTTTATCTTCCATGGTCTGGGATATTTCTTGTCCATGTGTCCCACCCTGGATGATCTGACAGAGTGTAGACACCTCTCAGGCAGGAAAAAGCGCAATTTAAGGGGCATCTCCAGACCTCTACCGTGTCTCAGGGTGAGAGAGGATGAGGATCAGTTGTTCATTGTTTCTTTGGATCTAGCAGAAGATGAAACCAAATTAAAAGAACATGTTCTTCACAGTGTGGTTCAGCTGTGGAACTCCATGCCACAGAACATGGTGTGTGCTTCAAATTTCTGTGTGTCAACAGGAGGTTGGGTGGAAAACTAATTTATTGGCAACTCTTGAGCACAGCGACCCTGAATCTAAATTGCCAGGGACAGGAAGGGCGCAGGCAGAAGCAGCACTGTGAGATTGTTCAGTTCTGACAGTCACCCTGAGAGACTGCATGAGAACTGGCACAGGGCTGTGTGGGCATTTGGTCCAACCTTGCCTGGCATTTTAGTGCTCTCAGAGTTCATCTTCAGTGATTTGTAAGACCTGAAAATGCACCAGGAGTGAAAACCGGACTGTGTCACTGACTCCTTCCGCTGGTCAACAAGGAGTCAGGCATTTCAGTCCCGGCCACATGACCATTATTAATGTAGCAGCCAGAGAAGAGGGTCCCTTAACCTATTGCAGCACTCCTAGTGATATTAGAAATCTTAGGGAGCTTTCTTGGAAGAGGTGCCTCACATGTCTGGGCTGCCTCCCTCAAAGCCTGGCTGCAGACACATCCCTCTCACCAGTACCTCAGTAATGGCAGAATTCTCTTCAAAGCAAGGTTAGCAACAGCTTTGACAGATGTTTCAGGATCTTTTATCACATTAGAATTATTGGATGTTGTCAGCTAAACTGAAGAGCATCACAGCCCCCCTTTTTAGCTCATTCTTGAACACAGATGTTTTAAAATAACCCTCTTGTGGGTTTTATCTGCTGGTGCTGCCTGTGTAACATATCCTCACTTCCTGAAAGTCCTCATTACTCAGAGGATTCTTTTCTCCTAAAGGCCCGTTTATAGAGTTGGCACCTTTTTTTTTCATTTCCAGTAGGTCTATTTCCCCCTGGACCATGCCTGTCTGGGGAGATCTTATTCAAGGACAATTGGGCTTCAAATTGGGAAATCAGACTGTTAAATCCCTTAGTTATCTTTGAAAATCCCATCCTTGAAGCTTAAGTCAGATGAGAGTTTCATCTGCTTTCTGTAATTTGCTGGTTTTCAACTCCATTTCTGAAAGGATTTTTTTTTCTCATGGGGAGAAGTCTGTGACCTTCATAGAGAAATGAAATCAGTTCAACAGAATAAACAATAATTAAATTTACATAGGAAAATATATTTTCAATTTTCTGTTTCCGACTGAGTGTTAAATAACTAAATCATTGCAATTTCTCTGTTTTCTTTGCCTTTTGAGGGAAAACAGCTACCTGAGCTGTTTACCTGTCATTCATAGCATATATTTGCTCATTCTTGGCCCTGTGTCTGGAGTGGCACTTGAGGAATGATGTACCTGGGGATCTTTCCCCAGCTTAGTCCCTCACTGGCCACATCTCACATCCTTGTTTTGCTTCTCACCTGTTCAACCTCTTTATCTGTGGCATGAACTAGTTCATATTGAGAGAGTGCTTCGGCATCCTCACAGCAGTACCAAACCTTCTGGTAAGAGAAAATGCAAACGCCACCTGTGTTACTTGGCCTTAAAGTGCTGGGTTCATGATTCCTGGCAGCGCTGCCTGTTGTGTTGGGGCTCCAGGCAGAGGCACCACAGCAGAGGTCATAGAATCATAGAATAATCATACAATGGGTTGGGTTGGAAGGTCATAGATCTCTCTCCAGACTCCACAGACTGAGCGTAGGTGGCTGCAAAACTCCTGTCCTGCATCGGTCCAGGAAGATTGTAAGAAATGAACTAAATCAGCCTCATTCTTAAATGAGGGCACATCAAGACACGTAGCAATTCGAAGGTAGATGAAAAGAGGCTGGTTCTGTGCTGTATTTCAGAGATTGCAGGGATGAAGAGTGTTGCCTTTCAGTGTGAATGAGGTGGAAATTTGAGCCTGGTTGTGAATAGGGAAGGAGAATGGGTCAGATTGTTTCAGAATTAGGTATTTGTTTTGCTCCTCCCACAGCTGCTCTCTACAGCTTCAAACTGAAAAAGATGAGAATATCTTTTTATTCACAAAGTACACAACTGGGACATTTTTGACGATTTCAAAATGTTTGGGACAGTTACATTTTTAGCATCAGTAAATTGAAAAACTTGTCAAAACAGCCACCTCCCTGGAGAACAAAACCACACCAGGGTAAACAAACCTGCATGATCTCAGGTTGGCTGGTACCTGCATGTGTCCAAACAGCCCTTACACACCGCTGTGTTCCCCAAATTCCCACCTGCCATTCCCTGTGGATTATTAACACATTCATCACAGAGGGGTCAAGCAGGTCTTTTCCCACATCATATATGCCCACAGAATTAATCAGGAGTGTCTCCTGGGCAGGAGAACCTGAATGTCTGTGTGCATTTCCATCCTTTCTGGCAGCAAGCAGAAGTCCCCAAAACATCTGGAATTTCAGACACCTCTGTGCAATGGCCCCACCAACAACCCTGTGGCCTCTTTGCTGTAGAGGAAAGACCACAAGATCACCACAGATCACAGGGAGAGAGCCTCAGTCGCAATTTCCAGTAGGATTTTCCTAAATAAGGGTATCAGGATGCTGTTAGAAGAGGGTACGGAGGAGAGAGACTCCAACCTCCGCAGGGCAGGGCCTGACGTTCCCCCAGCCATGGCTCACCACTGCCTCAGCGTAACAGTGTCACAGTGCTCCCTGGGATAACAGACTTGATGGATTTCACACTTTAAGGCTTTTGCTTTGAAAGAGCCCCAGCTTTTATCTTAGCAAAGTACAGCTTTGTAGCCTAAAAATAGTCCGCCCAAGCTCCTTCCATCGGAACAGCAGAAGATGAGCTGGTGACTCTCAATTTTTGGTGCTTCTCTATCAGAAAGATGAAACATTTTCCCTGTAATCCTCCAAAATGGAATGTTTAGGGTTTCAGAGGTTACTGGAAATTTCCCTGGCAGCTGGTCAAATATGTGATCCCATTAGAGCTTCTTTGATGAGGAAGTGTAGCTTGACTCAGAGAGAAAATGGGTATGGGAGAGGAGAGCATGTCAAAGGAAAAAGAGACGTAGAGAGAGAACAGGAAGGGGAAAAAAAGCCCATGAACCAAGAATTTTAATGTGCCTCATTCTGTCTCTTCTTTCCACAGAGGAAGACAAGTAATTGCATCCAAAACTGACATAACTGCCCAAACTCTGATTATGAATGAGGCAGAAGCAGCTTTGCCCTCTCTCTGTGAGGGAATGAGATCATGGGGATGCCTTTTTGGTTCTCTGAGAGGCCAGGGAAGGCCAAGCATTGCTTCTCTCGCACTGGCAGGGCTTGTGGCACCAAGCGTGAGAAAGCACCTGGCAACCTGGGATTAAGAAAAATATTCCTCCAGGATGCCAGGCTCGGTGCTAACTGCTTGGCAGCTCACTTAGCCCCGCACACGCTGCTGGTGCAGCTGAAGTCAGAGCAGCTCTTTTTGTTAAGGAGAGAAAAGGACAAGGAATCGTGTTTTACACGCTCCATTGTGAATCTGTGAATGGCTTTGTGGTACATAATGCCCAGACTTTGTTCAGGGCGTCAACAACCAACTGCACATCCCGGTTGGAACAACTGCTCCAAACAGCCTCATTAACCCTGGGTGGCGAGGAGGGTGCAGGTGCTCTGTGGTGGGTTCTGGGGCTCTGCTGTGGGCTCTGCAGCAGGCACAGGAGCTGTGTCGGAGCTCAGAAAATGGGCTGCAGCAGTTCCACGGGCAGGAGACCTTTCACAGGCATGCAGGTGGCTGGTATCCATCAAGGAATCTGTCAGGACACATCTGTGTCCCCCACAAGTCCAGCATGCTACAGTCAAAGGAGGGCCAGATCCCTCCCTAGGAGGGAGATTCAATTTTAGCAGCTGCCTTCTTTTTAATTTGTTGGCATCAGACTTGCCCACGAGCCAGAAATGAAGTTCATAGCATTTCTATTAGGGTGACAAGACATCAAGGCTCCTTCCAGCATCATTTTTTACCTAAATGGATACAGTTTCTCTGCTCTCTTGTACTAATGAGGAATCATTTCTCAGTAAAAATAGGCAACGTGGATTCAGACAAAATAAAAAACTTTTTCCACCCTCTCCCACCTGCTTGAGAGTGATGGTCTGACCTGCTGCCATGTGCTGAGGTTATCCTTAACAATCACACCCATCCCCACCACCTTCAGCAGAGTACACCTCCTCCAAACCTGCCAGCATCACTGCATGTGTTATTGTCACCTAAATTGTTTTCTTCAGACTGGGGCAGGATGTAAAAACCTCCTACCAAAACTGGTTAGAGTTTTTGGGTTCTGAGCAACAACAAAGGGTTTTTTCAGCACTGTGCATGTCCATCATTCATAAAAACCCAGCAGAGCAAAATCTACCTCCCTGCTGACTCTTTCCAGCTCTGCTCTCCTCAGGTAAGCAATGCTAAGCCAGATTTATCCCTCCAAACTAAATTTGGGGAAAATGGGGCAGATGGAATGCCAGCTCATGCTCCCATCACAACGGCAGCTCCACAGTGCTACAGGGAATCAAAAGCACTAAACACTTGTATCAATTAGCAGTGAAAACTGCCATGACTCCGAACACCCAGAAGGAGCAGATCTGAGGAGTGCAGGCTGCTCCTGCATAGTCTGTTTTTAGATCAGAACCCCAATTTAACTCAGAGCCAACGGGGTACCTCCCAGTAGTGCCAGCCCGCACGGGTTTGGCTGCGCCAGTGACATGAGGAATGTGCAAAATGCTGCAAATATATCCCCAGCTTCAGGAACAGGGTGTCATTCCAAGTGGCAAGCCCTGTTCAGCATGGATTTATGACCCCCGTGGAGGACTGCACTGCCATCTGCTTTCTCCAAGCCCGCCAAGCAGCCTGCGTGAGACATGTACGGTCCATCCATCGGAGCCTCCTGCAGCGCTCCAAAAGCTGCTCTGGCTGGGAAGCTCAGCAGCTGTAGGTTGGGAAAGGATTAAAGTGGGTTATCTCTGGTGTTAAAGATGGACTGGTGTTTCCGAGGAGGAAAAGGGCTAAACACAAGGCTGAAAATAGCCATGCTTCCTCACGTCTGTATGTCAAAATCTACCTGTGTGGGAGTTTGTCCACTCAACTTACACAGTCACATTTACCCTTATCTGTGTAAATTACCATTTAACTCTACGTGTGTGCCTGCATCTCCTCAGGGACAGTTTCAGTGGCCAGATTTTAAATACACTGAGTTTCTCTCATTGTAGGCACCCAGTTTGGGGTGCCTTAAAATACACCAGCGAGCTTCTCTGACTGTACGCACCCAGTTTGGGGTGTCTCACTCACACCCGACCACACTTGCACCCTATCACACTCATTCACACCCTTTCACACCCAGTGCTATAAATAACAGCATCACCATGGTAGGAAATATCTTCTAATTAGCACCCCAGACACAGTCTCCTGGCTCGCTTCCACTCCTTCCCATTGGCACAGAGCTGGTGTCTCTTTTATTTTTTCTTGCAACATTCCCTTAAAGCCCCATTGATATCTTGTTAAGACCGTTTGCAAGGAGAAGGAAAAAAGAAAAGGCATCTAGTGGAAGGTGTCAGATGATAGTAGGAGATATATCTTGTGTCTGCCTTTCCCTGACCCACTACTGAGCAGTGCTGCAAAAATAGACTCTCAAAACCATCCTGTTCTTCGCTGTTAGAGCTGGAAAAGGCCTCTTAGATCATGCAGTCCAGCTCCCTGCCTCTCGGGATGACTCCCTGGTGTCCACTTCTTGCTGCTTTGTCCAGCCTAATTACCCTTCCCTGCTGTTAATGGGATGGAGCACCAAACTCCTCGGGCTGCCTCTATCATTCAGGGTTGTTTTATTGTTCTTCCTTTCCTGGTGGCTTATGTGGTTGAGTTTTGAGACTGCAATTTTTTAGGCTCTGACACTTTCAACCCTTAAAGACAAGAGTGACCTCATGATCTCGCACTTCAGTGCAACATGCAAACTGTAGCTTGAATTTTGAGATCTTTGTGCATTGATATAAACAGCGGATGTTTAGGAAGAGATTAAATTAAGTGCTAAGGATAAGATTTTGCTATTCTGTGGTTTGAATTAGGGGCTGGAGGCTTCTTCATCTCCACAAAACACAAAAGTTCATGTGTGTGTCTACAAGCACAAGCACACACATACACGCCTGTGTGGCAGCTGTGCCTATTTATTTACACACACACACTGCTGTCTGTGCATAGGTGAGTGTTCATACAGCCATGAATACACTCAGGGCCACAAAGTCTCAACCTGATAAGCAGCTTGATTTTTCTCCTTCCATTTCCTTTATGCCCAGCAACCCAAGGCCAGCAAAATTTCTATTATGTCATGGCAAAGCTCTCATGGTAATTCCAGGCTAGTCTAAACTCCTGTGCTGCCCTCCTGCACCGAGCGCTTCTGCCCAGGCTTTATTTTACTACATCTGGCACCTGCCTTTCATCTTGCCAGAGTGATTTCTACATAGATGGAGGCTTGTGTCTGCTGTCTTGGACTGTCTTTTTGTTTGAGTGGTCAAGAATATGAGGTTTTGTTTCATGAAAATAAGCCATCAGGTGAAGGAGAGAGTGCTGTTAATGAACCTCAGCCCTTGATTAGCCAGCAGAGCATGCTCATGGATCAGGGATGCAGCAAAGGCACCATCTCAGAAAGAGTCAGGAGGGAGTCCAAGAGACAAACGTCTTGCGATCAGACTCCCTTTAGCCATCCTAACTTGCTCCCACCAGGCTGGCAGCTCAGCTCTGCCTGTGCTGTCAGGGAACACCTCTCACACTCGCAGTGAGGAGGGAAGACCCTCATCCCCAGCACAGGATTCCCAGCACAAGTCTCAGAGAAGAAAATCTCTCCCTGCCAACCCCATCCTCAGTTTCCAGACACACCTGCTTCTCCCTTGTGCCAGGAAGTTCCCCACTCTCCCCCTTTCACTCGGCCTCCTTGCTGACCCACGTGCATCTGCTTCAGCATCTGTGTCGGGGCTTTGCTAGAGTTATGGTCTCCTCTGCTCCACCCCCACTGTCTTTCCAAAATTCCTCGTTTCAGACGTTCATGTAAATCTGTTATGCAGTCACACCGTGCTTCAAATTAAACTTTGAAATGTTTCTTTTTATTCTTTTAACTCGTTCCTGCAAGAGGCTCATTGCAGAGCAAAGATTTCACTGCTGGCTCAGGGAGTCCTGGGGCATGAAAAGAGGTGGCACTGCTCACCAGAGGGGAGGAGGACTCCACTGTCATGGTCAGGACTTTCCTTTCACTCAGGAATCCACCAGTCCTTGACTCATGTCTCTCCCCTGCGCTCTTGCCAGCAGGTGTATCTGAAGTAGTAGAGGCCACTAACAGCCTCACCTCAGAGTCATTTCTTTGTACCCAGAGTAGAGCAAAACTTTGATTTTTGAATTATCTGTCTCCTTAAGACACAGGCAACTGCTCAAAGTGCAAACTCTCCAGCAAATTGCACTCTTCTTGGGTGAAGAAAACAGAGAAATTACCTCAGTAACAGGCAAAGGAAGGGAAAGGCCACTGCTTTACATCGGAGTGCTCTGCTAACACCTCTGAGACCTGCACAGCTGAAACTGCCCAGGGGCAGCTGGACCAGCCAGTGCCTTTCCCTCTGCCATTGCCATCGCACTGGTGCCTTTCACCCCTCGCTGCCAGGAGCTGCCACTTCCCAACTGGAAGCACCGGCAAACCTCAAGCTGCTGACCACCTGTGGCAGTCACGACTGTGCTCACAGAGCAGTGCAAAGGCGACAGGCAGCGCCCAGGCAGAGCCTCCCAGGCAGCAGCAGGGCTCGCTCTGCCTCCAGGGCTGCCTGTCCCCAGCACAGGTGCCAGCTCTCCTGGCTGGTCCTCCTCCATCCCTGGCTGAGGCAGCAGGAACCGTGTGCTGAGTCTGCTTCAGCTGGGAATTACACTTTGCATATCTTACATCTATCAGTATAAAAATAGGATGTATGAATAAAGGGTGTTAAAATTGCCACCTCAGTCTGATTTCTCATGCTCTGTAATATAACATATGGCAGTGACTGAACTCCAAGGGAGAACTTGGGAAGCAAGCAGAGACAAACAGGAGTTGTTTAACCATTTCAGCGCCCCGGGCGTGCTCTGCAGTTCTGCAGGAAAGCTTGGTGTGGGCTAAGAGAGGAGGATGCACAAGAGTAAATGTGGGTAGCACTGTCAGCCTCATCTGCACATCAGGCACGAGATGGGAGCAGTGCTCTGACCCTGGCAGCTGAGCTACAAGGACCAGGCTAATTGGAGAGCACCAGAATGCAGAGTCACCCAATTCACCTCCCTTCACAGGTTGGCTGCTTCGACAGCTGAGAGCTGCCCCCTCCATAGTGCAGAGGGTCTCAGAAAGCCTGTCTGCGCTTTGCCTGTGGCACTGAGAGGGTTAACAGGAACAGTTGGGCCACCAGCTTTGCAATAATGAATCTCTTCAGAAAGGGGTTAGGACAAGGCAAATGCTGCTGCTGCTTGACTTGCAGCTGCAAATTTGAGATAAAAAAGCCAAAATCTTTCCTGCACAGAGCAAACAGTGGCAAGAAGGCGTCTGGGTGTGGAGAGGGTCTGTCAGCAGGGATTCTGGGCCAGGAGGACCCTTCTTTTCCAGCTGGACCAATTGCAGTCACTGAGTTTTACGGGAAGTTCTTAAAAGCTGCTCAATGCAAAGAGGTAAGAGAAAGAGGAGAGGACATAGAACCACAGAATCATTAAGGCTGGAAAAGACCTCCAGGATCAATCAAATCCAGGATTCAATCAAGTCCCTAGGGTGAGGATCATTAATGTGAAAGCAGTGTTTGGCGGAAAAATACAATGATGGGTCAAATTTCAATATCACAGTGGTCCCCTAGCCCTGAGCTGGATCATCCTTTAGGTGCTGCAGTGAAGGGAAGAGCACTGCTGACACTGTGCTCCACATAAAAATGGGTTTGGCTGCAGATTGTTATCATCCAGCAGTGGAAGCGAGCAGGAGTGTTTAGCACACTGGGCATAGCTGGGATCCTGCACACCAGCAACTAGAGGTGCACAGACTGCTGTTCATGGGGTTCTGTCAAACTGGAGGAAGAGGGGAGAGAAGATCCATGTGCAGCCCACTTCAGTGCTTGGACCTTGCCTGTGTGAATGAAATTGTTCCTGTAATAGATTAGAGAAAAAAAAAAAGAAGAGGGGGCTGGGGACTTTGGCCCAGCATCACGTTCCAGCACACTGGCTTGTGGGCTCTTTAATTTCTTTTTTTTCTTCCTGTTTGAGTTTTGCCTTGTCAGGTTTAATCGGTAGTGTTTGTAATTCAGGTAGCAAATTGATTTTTAAAAGTACTCTGTCCCTATTCAGTCCACGTTACCGTGGATCCTGCATTAATTATGCACTGATATTGATGTTTTTGTCAGACAAGGTCTAGTGTCACTATATTCAGAACTTGCTTCTTCCTTGTTAAAAATGTTTCAGAATGTGGCCTTGGGAAAGATACCGTGTGTCACTCTCAGGATCAAAGATAACCTGGCAAGGAAATACTCTATTAGTACTGAAATTCATGTACCTTTTCTCCTTGCTCTTCCATCTTTCTTAGAAGTTGCACAGGAAAGGTTGGTGAAGAGCGAGCAGGACCGGTGGATCCAACAAGGAGAATAGAGCTGTCAGCACTGTTTAAGCTAATAGGAAGGGACAACAGTTTTAGGATGCACATTGTAAATGGAGACAAGTAAAAGCAGTAGTTCACACTTCATGGTCTGTGTCGCTGCGTCCTGGCTGCAAAGCCACCTTCCATTGGGTTGGGAGGCACCGGGATGTCTGTCCAAGGGCTGCACGTTGTCTCCCACATCACATGGAAAAACCAGGCAGTGTTGTTGGAAACCATCTGGGATTTTGTGTGCATCAGAAACTCAGTACAAGTCAACAATCTGATGTCCTTGGGGGCAGGGGGAAAAAAAAAAAAAGGGAAAAAATGGAGCCAGATCTCATTTTGGAATAGCATTAACAAGAGTGTCATCTGAAAGGCACAGGAGGTAATTATTCCGCTCTATTTGCTACTGGTCAGATCTCAGCTGGAATATTGTGCACACTTCTGGGCACCAACCCACAAGAAGAATGTAGACAAGCTGGAATGAGTCCAGAAGAGAACAACAAGGATGATTAGATGTTTTGAAAATGTGATTTAAGAAAGAGTGAAAGAATCGGGTTTGTTCAGTCCAAGAATGAGAAGAACTATATTGAGAACGTGATAACGGTATTTCAATTTATAAGAGGCCATTAGAAAGAAGATGTTGTTCAATTTTACATGCTAGGGAAGAATAATAACAAATCAAATTAATTTCAGATGTGGGGAAAATGATACAATTTTGAAGACAGTGAGGTAATCAAGCAAACACATAAGGAGGCCAAAAAGGTTTTTGAGCATGAGATGAACAAACATCCACCACATAAACCCACTGTACACCTGAAACTGCCTCCACCAAATGGAATAAAAAAAGGATTTATTTCTCTATGTTTCTGCCACCCCATATTTCTCAGTGTCCATAATTTGACTTTTGGTTACTTTGACACATTCTGGTGGGATTCTCAAAATCATTTTAGGACAGAGGTGTTCAATGCTCTCAGATGTCATTTGCACAGTATAAGGAACACCTTGTACAGCCCAATCTCAGCAGTCACGGATCCTTCAGCTCTGGGTTGGGTTCAGAGAATAAGTTCCAAGATGGAAGTTAGTATTTAAATTGTATTTTTGTCGACTGTTCAGTTTTCCAAGTCTTCAAAACTGGGATAAACCTGTTTTGTAGGTGACAGAGCAAAGCAGTGCCAAGAGACACATATTTATTACTTATTAGAGATGGAATCTTGTTGCACTTTGCATCCGCTGACGTAGCCATAAAACCCCAGTTTAATAACCATGTACCTGCCTAATAAACACATTTATAAAAGGCTCGTCTGGAAGCTGGCAACTTGTGGAGTATTTTGAAACACTGAGACTTGCATTTCCCAAGGGACTCAGGCACCTGCCTCTCAGCATCCCCTCTGGAGACCCACAGTCCTGGTGGGGGCCTTCCTGTCCATGGAATCTCATTAGCATCACTTTGCCAAATTAAATGGATTAAAGTTGGGAAGCAGCTGGAGTACAGAGCAGTCACATTGACTGTTGCCTTAGGTTAGGCTGAAATGAGTTGGCTTCAGGCTCCCTGTTGCATTTGACATTGGCCACAGTAGCCAAGCAGTGCAGTGGCTTTGCTTCTGCTTCAGAGCAACTGGCTCTGTGTGTGCAGTTGAGCTGCTTCAGGGTAAGAGAAGTCACCTGGTGATGGTCATGCAGAGCAGGCCAAAAAACAAAGAGTAGGTGCCTTTTTACAGGGGTCTTGAATGTTTTTTTCCATGGCAAGCAAAAAGCTTCCCACTGCTACTGGGGAGATTTCTTTCATCAGGACTGTTAAATGAGCCACAATTTCACGTGTGCTCCTCTAGGCTGGGATTTTCATCCTGTGTACGGGAGCGTTACTGCTTTGCTTGGCTAGAAGTTTGTATCAAGTATTCCCACCAAAGCTTCATCTCTCCTGGCCAGCTCAGCTGTTCCAGGTGAGAAGTATTAAAACTTTAATGTTTGAACGACTCCAGGGGCTGAATTACTCAGAATAAATAAACATTCTTTTTTATGAGACTGTGGATTTGGGCTGATAAATAGCAAACACTTATTTGCCATGTCTGTGGATCATTCCAGACTGTGATACAAAGCTGAGGATAGAAGAGTGGGAAGGGAGGGGGGAAAGAAAAGGGGAGATGGGCAATAGTTCTATTAATTCATCTGAGCAAAGGACAGAAAAAGAAAATGGAGCCTTTAGAATTAACACAAAGCCTCAAAGGGGACATGTTCAGATGGCCTAAATTCTACCTAAGTCTCTAAGTCCCTAAGCCTAATGTTTCCTTATTGACTGGGGATATATGAAGGTCTAAAACCAGCCAATAAGAAAGTCATAAAGGCTTAAGTGGAATTTAGGCCACCTAAATATATACAAAACCTTCATAAAAGTGGCCTTCATCCTATATGGACAGCCCCTCACCTTTTAGCTCTAGGAGGCTGTGAGCCCTCAGCTTGGAAAAGAGTTTGTTGTGAACACTACAAGAGGTAAATCATCACCCCTCTGTCCCATGCAACATTCTCTGGAACAGGGAAAGAAGTTGGTCTTGGGTCTCTCTCATCACTTCTCTAACAAGTTTCAAGTCCAGAGACTTGGTCTGGTTTGAACTTTGGTATCACCAGACTTTAGACTCATGTCTTCTGAAACTGTGATTCCAAATTAAGAACTCCCACTTGGAATTTCCATTTGGATTTGGATGCAAACTTCAGTAACTCATTCACATCTGGAAGTCCTGGGTGGTTCCATCTCCATCCTTAACTTTATTCTGTGTGCATTTTTTTGGCTGTTCTGTTTCATTCACACACATACTCCTACAACACTGTTCCTTTCGAAATCCCTAGTTTTCCAGTTTTTCTCCAGCAAATAACCCCTCCATCACTGACAATGATCCATCACCTTCTCAAAATGGTCAAGGTGGAAGGTTGTAACTCCAGTGAAAGGAGGCGTTTTATGTATGGGAGGAACAGGTAAAAAGACGGCGACACTCCTGTGTATCAAGGTTTCAAGAATCTCTTCTGGGGCCTGCATTTTACCCAGTCCTTGCCTCAGCTCTGCAGAAAGAGTCCAGTCTGCAGTAAATAATTTCTCTCTGGAAGCACAGGGATCATAGGCTGACCCTCAGTAAGAAATCATCATTAGGCCACTTTCCAGCTTTCTGCTGTTGCATCAGGGAATAAGGAGAGGGAAAATGTTCCTGAATTAATACAGACAAAGCCACCCCTCTTCCCCTGGGGACATCTTCATCGCTTCCTATTGACAAGAGTTTGCAGACAAAGAGTGTGAAATTGAATTCAAGAGTCCACGCTGCAAAACAAGGGCAGGGAAGTTGTGTTAGGGGAGCATTAGGAGATAAATATTTCTCTTTTTTTTTCTTTTTTTTTTTTTAATGTGGTGTCTTTCCCTTCAAACCGTTCCTAATCCCTTGACTTTCTGTTCATGAATAGATTGAATTTTTCACTATGACATTGCCTAAAGACAATGAGCGATTTCACAACAAATGATTTATGTACTAGAATCTAGAGAGATTTTTGCTCATAAAAACACTCCAGCCATTTATCTTGATCTCCTGATATATCAGAACCACGGCTGTATGTCTCTAAATTAACTGTAGATTAAACAATTCAAGCTGGTTGAAAAGTGTAAATGCGAGAGAAAAGCTCAAAGAAGAAGTTCAATCAATTTCCATGATTGGATTCTTATCAAGACGAAAATGTGAGCAGTTTCCATTGGCCATTTCAGGATAAACAAGCCAGGAGGTAAATAGACTCCAGGCATCTGTGAAGTTATATCATGTGTGCAAGGGAGTAGCTTTAAATAAAGCAAATAAGCTCGAGTTTCCACCGGGGTAGGCGTCTGTGATGCTGAGTAAAGTTAGTTTGCAGAATGTTTGGGGGGCTTTTTCTTTTTTTTTTTTTCCTTGACAATTGCTGGAAGACAGAAAAAGGGAATGACTGCAGCAATTCAGAAGCATGAAACACAAAAGAAGAAATCAAAAGAGAAACAAAAATGGGAGCACTGCACAAAAGAGGAAGCCCTCTACAACAGACTCCAGCTCCCTGGGAAAAGAGAGGGGGAAAAAAGCTTATTTCTGCAGATCTTCAAACAAGCTTTCTTGGCATCCTGGGGCAAAGAGAATATGCAGCTCAGCTCAGTTTGTCTTTTTAGCTCTAGCCTTGTCTATGTTCAACTTTTTCCCCTCATTTGCATTCAATGTGCAGCGAATGCGCCCACGCTCACAGTTCCAGGGCTTCATTCTGGTTACACCCATGTGAAAACACATTAATGCCATCGGTCTGGTTTTCTTCTGGCAACGCAATATCAACACAATGCCCCCCTTGCCAGTCGCTGCTGCTTTTATTAAGGTGTTGTCTAGACACAGGGCAAGGCAGGGAAGGCTCAACACAATAAAAGCATCTGAACTGCTCTCAGCCTTTCAGCTTTCTGAACTTTTTTACCCTATTAAACTCTTATGGAAGCACCAGGAGAGATGTGGCCTCTGCTCAATTCAGATGTACAAAGCTGTGCTCTTAAAAGCACAAGTTTGCAGAGGAGAGAGTGCAGTGAGTAATTTCTCTTTGCCTTGGTGCATGAGGGCTGCAGTCTGATCTGGCTCAATCAAGTTCAGCTAATTTGGAAATTATGAGTAAGACGGAGCAAGCTGCAAGACAGTGTAAGCAGGCACCAAAGTGGGAATTAAGGTGCATAAGTAATAGAGGCATGTAATCCATACCAATATGGTGTGAAGGTTGCAAGGGATTCTGACACCAAGCACAGAGAACTGAGAGAAGACTGTAAGGCGAAAAAAGCTGCCTTTTTATGCCACGTTTCTCGCCTGCTTCCTGCCTTTAAAGTCACTGGGGGTTTGCACACAGTTTCTACATCCCTCCAGGAGACGAGTGAGCTCCAGAGAGCCAGAGTTTCTCTGTGTGCACACTGCGTGAGCTGGTTAGTGGGAAAGCACACCAGTGCCCTCCACAGGAGAGCTCCACATGGCACGGCCATGGGGTCATGGGGTCAGCTAGACGATAGCACAATATCCCAAATAATCTTATTAGGGCTGCATTCTTGGTGGCACCAGTGAAATGGCATCTTTCCACGGCAGCGCCGGCAAGGAGCACACTCAGCGTCGTGGCCGGAGCTGTCTTTGGTACTGAATTCTACCCGGTTCGCCTGCAAGTGGCTGTGACACAGCACAGGGACAGCCATGGCATTCCCAAACCTTCAGCGCTTTCTCCACCGGCAAATACACGTCCCAGCTTCCATACCCATTGCTCCACCTCTGCCCAGGAAAACCTCCCACCACTGCCAGCTCCTGAAGGAGTTTGGCAAGTGAAAGGTCCTGAGATAGCGGAGACAGAAATCAGCATGGGATTTATCAAGCCGCCAAAAAGAAAGGTGACACCTAACTGAGAGATATTATCCCTTCTCTAGCACCATTCTCATTTATCAGGATGCAGAGGCCAGATGAATAGAGACTTTTTTGTAGCCAGCATTGAAATCTTCAGGGCCATAAAGCCATGCAAGATGGTGCTGGAGTGTGAACCAATGTGTTTGATTTGACAAGAGCAATGAGCTTGTCCAACACTGAGACAGACAAGCAAAAAACTGCCCTAAGCACCCGCACCTCTCAGGCTTAGTAGTTCTCACTCCAGAATGTAGAGGTTTGGCAACGCCAGCAATGCCAACAAAAATCCAGCAATGCCAACAGATACCCAGCAATTCCCCCTGGGTCTCAACATGTTCCTCTCACCTACAGTCTGTGTTCCTGAGCTGGCTGTCCCCCACTGTCAGCAGCACCAGCAACCCTGTGGTGCCTCTGCTCCAGCCTCAGTGTCCATGGAAAACAGGAGCACCCTGACCTCAGGGCAGGAGGCTTTAGCTTCCACATGGTTTTGCATTCTGCTGAACAGCTTAATGGTGCTTTTTGTGAGGTCAGACAGAGAGCAGAAATGGCCCAGAGTGTTTTCTTCTTTCCTTTACTCTACTTTGGGATGGGGAATGGCCATTTCAAGGAGAAAGTTCAGAGACAGTCACTCGCCTGCATGTAATCAGAAGTCAGGGTCACTGTGTGAAAGCTGAGACTTGAGACTCAGAGAGGTAAGACCACACAGCTTCTACATTGGTGGCCATGAGTTCTTCTTGGACCTGGCAGAGGACAGGTTGACCCCTTTCCACCAGCCAGGAGAAAATTGCACTCATTACTCGCAAGACTGCAACAAAGCAAAAGCAGCTGGAGGGGTGGGACACTATAAAAGGGACACACTTCAGTTGGCCAAGGTCTGCACTTAACATTGCAAGCAAGGGTGGGATGAGCTCCAGGGGCTGGCTGGGATAGGGGATTGCTTTCAGTACAGAAAAGCTGGATTTATAACTTCAGTCTAGCTGTCTTTCTGTTTTATGTGTGGCTTTCAGGGGGTGAGATGGCCTTCATTTGCCTTCACATTAAACTTCAGCTAAACGGTGTTTAGAGGCCTCCCAGCTGGAGAACTGTTGCCTGCTCCTGCAGTAATGAGCAGAGCCAGGGGACTTGGGCTGATCAGGGGGTTTATTCATATGCCAGGACTGAACACGCTGTCACCACGCTGGCTGAGTCAAATGGGCTTTGCCTGGCTGATGGCAGCAGCGTGGTACAGACCAGGCATAAAGTCTCAATCATGCCACTGCTGATTTGGGTTGTTACTGTGAGCCCAGGGAGCTGCTGACTCACAGGCAAAAGCAGGATCTGTCTGCCCGAGTGCAAAGATATTGAGGGAATTGAGAGGTTTCTGGGCAGAGCAGAAGGTAGAAAGGAACATCCCTGTCTAGCAGAAGGATTTTCTAGGCATTTAAGGTTTTCGAGTAGCATCAAACTAACAGCACCGCAGAAAGAACAGCAGTAACAAAGAAGAGTTTATTTAAGCATCAGCAAAATACACAGTGCTGAGGTTCTGGAAATGTTTCCCTGAAGTTCCTTCTCCTGTAACCTGCAAAACATTATTGCAATTGTCACATATATTTAAGAAAACACCGGGTTCTGTTTACACTTTAAAATATGCAGCTTTTTTTCCTTAAAAAAAAAAAGTTGTATGCCCCAGGTATCTGACTAACACAAATGGAAATAGCATGAACCCTGCCCATTAGCAAGAGCGTTTACTGCAAACACAAAGCAGCATGTTACAGGAGCTTCAAGGAATTCTATTCTCAGGCTATACTGAGGAGGAGGAAGGCAGAGATTATTCACAGGACCAAGGTTTAGCTCAGAAAAGAGTGACCTCAGGTGAGACTGAGCCAGGCCAATGGATAAGACCTGATGGCAACAGAACAGCAAACTCCACTCAGAGGCTGTGCTGTTTGTTGCCTTATGGTGACTTGATTTAATAGGATGGTTAAGGGTTTCTCTGAGAGCAGCTCAGAGCCTGGCCCAGGAGGGAAAAATAAAATGAAACAAGGGAAAACCTTGTTTTATCTTTTTTTTCCTTTGTGCCAGTAAATACAATCCAAGCCAAGGCTATAACTGGATCTAGTTGGAAACTGCACAGTGCTCCTCCAAGGAGCATCCCACAGTTTCTGTGGGATTTCCACTGCCATCCTGGCCATGGATTAGGATATAACCTGTGGGGTAGTTCTGGGTCTGCACCAGGACCAGGCAGGATGACTGTGATAGACCATGGGGCTGAAAGAAGGGCTCCTACATTCTATTCACCCTCTTGTTCTCAGAGTTTATATAAAACCATAAGCAGCTCAGGGGAAATCTTAGCATGGAATTTTTTTGGCTGTATCCTGCTGTAGCCCTGCCAGTGCATTTTGCTGCAAGAAGAGGGATCACCGCTGCACCCCTCAGGCAGGTCAACCACTTGGCAGGGGACTGATCTGGAGTTTTCAGAGCCCATAATCTACCCCCATCCCCTCACCAGACCTGGATGTTTCCCCAGAGAGGATGGCTCCTGACACAGCCCTGAGCAAGAACCCTCCACTACCAGGGAGCACCTTGGCCAGGAGATCGGATCTCTGGCAGGAACACCCCTGTGGGTGACATGGGACCCTTCTCTCCTCACTTTTCCAGGTCCTGTGACAGTGACTATGCATTTGGTTGATGCCAGGCTTGGCTGAGCAGCCAGGCCAGGGGAGCAGCAATGGACTTCAAGGCACCTTCAGGCTGGATGCACCTCCTCTCCTCAGGAATTCATTTATGGAATAAGCAAAGGCCTCTTTCGAGGCCCGTGTTCCACTAATTGAATATATAATGATGCAGTCCATGCATTTATACATCATCCCCTGCAAACAGGGCCCTATTTTAGGACAAGATTAGACTATGCTTCTCCCGGCAGGGGTTGCATTAGCAATTCATTTCATGGTATAAAAGGAGTGCACAGAGACAATCATCCATAGCCTGAATAAAACACTGGAGGAGAAGCCAGGGACCAAGGGGGAAAAGGATGATTTCTTTGAAAGGAAAGTAAAAATAATAATAATTAAAAAAAAAAAAAGAATAGAGAAAGGCAATCGGAGGCAGAGAGTAAAGAGAAAGAGGAAATATAGCTCCTGGAAAAGTAACCCAGGATAGGAGATCCTTAATTAACAAACCTGTTAATTATTCCGTATTCATGAAAGGAGAGGAAAATGGAGAACAAAGCACACCATTTGGTGGAAATAGCTTTAGTAAACTCAAAGAATATGAAAACAGTTTGGGAAGGGAAAGAAAAGGTGTTCTGAGAGACACACACAAATGTACATGTGTTTGTGTGTGCATGCACAGCCTGGAGGTGATCAGAAGAATCTGAAGTAAAATAAAAAGGTTTAGAAATCCTGCATGTTAAAAAATGTATTCTGCTTCCAGAATACGCAGAAAGAAAGATGATAAATCAGGGAAAGTAAAACTGTGAAGGTGGAATATGGGAAAGAAGGAGGGAGAGAAAAGGAAGAGACAAAGGAAAAGTAAAGTGAGGACTTGTTTACTCTCTCTAACAGCCCAGTCCTTTCCAAGGTGATGTGGGATCACCCAGCCAGCAAAAGCTTTCTGAGACAGAATGAAGCACATGCCCACAAGCATCATTTGTCTTTTCCTCTGTTTAATGGCCTTGTTTACATGAGGGCCAACGATTTCAGATGGAACAGCTCCCGTGTTTTTAAATTTGTGCCTTCCTGACAGGAGAACAAAGGTCCCAAGGAGGGGAGTGCTCCATAAAATCCTACCTGAAACCTCTTTGAAACAGACTAAAAATCACAAAAGCAGACCAAAGTCAGTGATAATCTGCCCTAAATTCCCTTTATGGCATTTTTCTGCCCTCCAAGAGAACTCAGCCCTTCTCACTAAAACACCACAGCAGCCCTCTCCGAAGAGCTTCCGCTGCTGGTTGAGGTGTTGGAGCCACCTGATGCTGTCCCTGCTCTGTGCTTAGAGCAGCTCCAGCGCTTGGCAAGGTTTGTACAAAACCTCCTCCTGTACAAAGAGATTGAGAAAGCATTAAGAGCAAATCATCCCCATCCCAAGCGTCATCTTCTTTACTGTGCACCTCCTCAAAAGTACCTGTGAGAATCCCTTAATAAATGATGTTTGCAGTTTTCCTTTCCTTTGTGCTGAGTTTCAGCTGCTCGTGGGGGCTTGAGTCCTGCCGTAGGCAGCAGCTTTCCCTATTCTCACACCTCAAGCACTAGGCACTTTAAACGTGCAGAATAAAATATGAAGGGACTGGAACGAAAGGTCTGAGTCTTATGTTCCAACCACCTGTGTCAGTGTGGTGCTGGCTGGCACCGGTACCTTGGCATGCCGGGCACGGCAAGGTGGATCTCTGTCTTACAGAGTCCCCCTAACAGTGCTCATATCCCTCTTCCCCAGGACAGCACAGACGCCTGGTTTACGACACAATTCCTCTGCTGGGTGGACATCAGTTCTGCAGAGCAATATCCATCCTAAAGACTGTCCTGGTTCCCTCCACTGTGACCTGAGTGACTGTCACCCAGGATTTCCTCCAAACAGAGCACACAGAGCTGCCTCCTCCCCATCCAACTCCATTTCTGTCTGGCCCTGGTTGTTCACATCAACGAGTCTTCTGAGAAAGCCACTAATTAAAGGCATGTGATAGTTAAACTTTTGTTAATCAAGACAAATGAACCAAGTCTCGAGTGTATGATAACTGAGCAGAATTTCTCCTTCCCCCACACTAGTCAGCCTTCAATTCCAAGGCTCAGATATTATCATGAAATATTTCCCCTGAAGTCCCATTCCGCAGCTCCTGGTTATGGTCCTCCTGATTCGTGGTGTTTGTTTAGCGCTATGGGGGTGTTTTGTCAGCAGAACATGCGAGTGTATCCAAATGTTAATGAGCCCATTAAGGACAGGCAAGATGTAATCGGACCAGACACTGACGGACTGCCGGCAGGACAGACCAAAAAAAATGCCGGGGATAATGTGTTCCTTTGCCCAGTTGCAGTGACAGACAGATTTAGGAGAGGAGCTCCAGGGCAAAGGACATAGCCCAGACTGGGAGCCTGTCCCAGAAAATTACTGAGAGTGAACCAAGGGAACCACTGCCTCTTTTTAGAAACCTAAAAATAAAGAGAGAGAAAATTCACGGAGGTGGAGGTTTGAACAGAAGGAGTATTGGGCCCTGTTTTCACCCTGTTCAGAAATCAAAGGACTTTGCAAAATGCAGATAGCAAGAACCAAAGCAGAAACTGAGCTACTGAGTTGGAAGCAAACTGTCCTGACCTCTATTACACTTCAGAGTTGTTGATTTAACTGCTGTATTTTCAAACATCTAATTTGCACCCTCAGGTCACCAATATAAAGCTGCCAGAGGGAGGCAATTGGAAATAAAAAAGCAGTCTGGGTTGAAGCAGAGAGGGAGAGAATTAGGAAAGTAGCAAGACTTGCTATAAACTTAAAATCTGCTGTTGTGTGTGACCCGTGTTGGTGCTGCTGAATCAGTGCTTGCTTGGATTTTTTTGTTATAGATAAACTACAGATCATATTTTTATGACTCCAGTGTTTAGGAAAAGAGCAAGGAAGAGTGACCATGTAGCCAAAACCCAACCACGACCCTCTCCCAGAGCAAGGTGGCTCCTCTGCTGGCCCACAACTAGAACCAGGTTCATCTCCTCGCACCACCCACCCAGCCCGGCCACGTCCCCTGTGTTGGGACATCCCTTTCCCAGTGGGACCTGCCGAGTTCCTTGGAGGCAATGGAATTGCTGGCATGGGCAGAGCAATCTACCAGCGTGTTGCTGCCTGGACGGAGGATGCAAAATGGTTCTCACAGCCCCAGGTCTCCATGTGGGCACTTCCGCCAGCACAACTGTCGCTTCAGCTGCTTGTCACAGCTTGAATGCTGTGTTTCACCCTGCTTGGAGTTTGCCAGAGAACGGACCTGATCATCACTGCTGCTGGTTCTACAAACAGCTGTTTGACAAACATGCTCATTGCATATCTGGCTCTGGCTCTTTGGTTTTGAGCAGTGTCTTTATTTTCAGTAATTTGAGCTGTGAGATCAATCAGTCACGACTTCTGTTAGTTACCAGATCATTCACTTTTCCTGTTTCAGCCCTCTGGTCTATAAGTTAACCTGTGGTTTTACATGGAAACGAGGACACTCGTCGGACATGCCCCCTTGTCCATCTGAAAGACAAATGGCTAATTAACTAAGAGGGGAGGTAAAGAATGATCTATCAAATTGTTCTCCCAGTTTTAGGCAGGCATTGAGAGCATTAGTTTGAATCAGCTTTAAAAAGTGACCACTGTTTTGGAGACAAATGAAGGCAAAACCTCCAAGAAGTGTTGAAGGAAAGAGTCCCTAAGAAGGCCAACACCAAGTGAGCCATTTCTGTGCTGTGCAAGTTGCATCTTTGACCACACCTGCCACAAAAGGGTTTTGAGACATCACTTTAGGACATGACCATACATCTCTCCTGCAGTTTCAGTCCCATCGCTCGGCTGCATCAGTGCACAGCAGGATCCTGGAGACTTTCAACTGCACATCCAAGCCAGCAGCCAAAAAGAACAGCCAGTGCCACTAACAAAAACAACTCTTTGATCTCCTTGACATCGACGCAGCAAACGTCCCACTCCGGTGCATTCTTGCATAAAAGAGAAGCTTCTTGCTGCTCAATCACACTGCTTTTAATAGCTTTCTGAATGCAAACATCCTCAGCTTTTATTTCAGTTTAATCTGCCAATTTTTCTAAGTCTTTATCACACTTTATCAAACAGTGTATCAGTGTGAGATATCCAACCCCCTCCCCTCAGGCACCTCTGAAATTGAAATCCCAGGAAGACAGCATCTTCTTTCATATTTTAATTATTTTAACATTTTCCTTTAGTGGCCTCAGCATTATTATGACTTGTTTTTCTCTCTGGAACGGGGCTGTGATCCCACACTGGGTGGGAAATTTGTTTGTCTAGAACAAAATAGCAAAATGCCTCTAATGCATTAGATATGGATTAGAGAAATTGTGTTTGGAAAATACATAATCTCTTGGTAAAAGGGGGGAAATAAAAAGCCTATTTCATTTTGGCTCTAATTTGTTTTTCCCCAATTATAATTTTTAATGAAAAAGTGTGTTTTAACCACATGAGTGCTGCCTAATATGCCAAGTGTTAGGTATAAACTGCATCTTCAATAATGCCTCTTCATTCTTTACCATTGAGGGCTCTGATTCAGGAAAACATTTAACCACATACTTAAATCCATCCTTCCTGTGGAAAACACTCATGCGTAGAATTAACTTGAGGTGTCTCGGGACTTGTTCATGTGCTTAAAGTTTGAGACACTGAAATATTTCTCAAGGTTCAGATTGTCTCATGTTTTGCCACTACAAGTTATGGTACATAAGGCACTAAAATTGACAGTAGTTTTGTCAGGTGTTAACTTGGCCCTAATGGAGAATCACAGAATGGTTTGGCTTGGAAGGGACCTTAAAGATCAGCTCATTCCTCCCCCTGCCATGGATTGGGACACCTTCCACTAGCCCAGGTCACTCCAAGCCCTGTCCATCCTGGCCTTGGACACTTCCAGGGATGGGGCAGCCACAGCTTCTCTACCCAACCTGTGCCAGGGCCTCCCCACCCTCACAGGGAAGAATTTCTTCCTAATATCTCATCTAAACCTGCCATCTGACAGTTTAAAGCGATAACCCATGAGCATAATATGAAGCAGGTGGAGTAGTCACTGCAGCCCGGGTACCCTCACCCTGCCATGCTGGGTGTCAGTGGGTAGAGGAGCAGGGCTCGTGCCCAAGCACAGATGATGATCTTGCTTATATTAGGGTATCTTTAACTCCAGACCCATGTCCTGCACAGTATCCACTTCTTGGCATTACATCTGATGGGACAATAGACATAATTAACCAAGTTCCCACCCTGTGCTGGGCTCAGACACTGTGGGAGCTCAGACCATTGTGGGAGTCAGACCATGATCTTTATGTTGTGCAGACATGCCCGTCCTGCCTGCAAGGGTCCAGCTGTTTCTAAAGACAAGACCCTTCTGCCTGCAAGGGCCCAGCTGTTTCCGACAGCTCCTTTCCTTTCTGGTGTCTGAGCCCTGGCTTTTCTCAGGCTCTGCTGCTTCACTGAGTGATCTGATCTGTGTCTGCTGTCTCTGTGTCACTGTAGGCTGAAATGTATCTTAGGGTCTGCACATCTATAAGGAGAGCTGTGCCTGTGTCTATAAGGAAAAGGAAGCAATTAGAGCAGCAGGAGACTTACCTCTCTCTCCCACTTATCCTTTCCCCAGAGTACTTGGGAATACCCAAGGTGAAGCAGAAGAGTATGGTGAAGCATCTCCAACTGGACATCACTGTGGTCTGGTCCTCACCTGGATGTTTGTGCACTCCTGTTGCCATGGTTGAGATTTCCTTCTGCTGCTTCATTAGTGAAGCCACACTGCTGGCCCCCATTTATTCTCATGCATGACAAGATGTGCTCAGCAACCCAGCCCTTCATCCACCATTCCATCCCTGTGACTGCCTCTAAACATCCTTCACGTCGTCAGTTTCTTAAGGATACATATAAAAATACATAAATATGACTCAGAAGTCACTCCTATTAGGCAACTGGTATTTGCTGGCCCCTCGGGTCCTCCCTGAGGCAGGCTTTTCTGAGTGTTGCTTGTGAAAACTTTTAAGGTTTAGTGTGAAAGAAATTGAATTACAGTTCCTGAAGCAGCATATTGTGAGTCCTGTCATCAAAAATCACTGCAGCCCTTGGACTCCAAACACAGAGGAAATCCAGTGGGAACAGGCAAACAGCAGGAGTCCAGGAGGAACACAGATCCACATGCGTGAGTTTTCTCCCATAAAGGACTAGGGAGGACACTGACACGTGGACTTATGTGTTTGCAAACCCAGGCAGGAGCACACAGACATATCTGGGCTCCTCTAGACCTAAGTCCTGAAGGAAAAGGCAGTTTCCTCCGGTTGGTTCAGTTTATTTTTGTCTTCAAATGTCACCATATTAATTTAGGTAACATTTGAAACCTGTCATAATGAATTGTTCAAAACTTGTTCTAAAATTCCAGTGTAATCTGCACCAGCCCTTGCCCCTTATGCCTCCTGAGTTCTGCCATCCTTGGCCCACCTCCTTTGGTTCCCAGCCCCTGGAGCAGCTCACCTCATCTTATAGTAGCTGGAGTAATCCAGAGCAGTTCCTTTTTCCTAGGAGGTGGGATCTTCACCAAAAACCACGTGCTCAGGAGATTTTCAGAGCAGCAACTCCACTCCTGTCCTCACCCAGGCTTCTGTCTCTACCTGCTGGCTTGGTTTGAAAGATCTAAGTTTCAGCATTTCCCAGGGTCTGCTTCTAAATTCCATTTCTCCCGTTTTCCAGCAAATGGTTCCATCTCACAGAGCTTTTCCAGTAACCAGGCATTGCTGGCACAGAGAGGTCAAGCCCATTATTATTGTATTTACTCTGCACCCCAGCTCCTCCTTCTCATCCAATAAATCCATTTGAAAGCAAGAGTTTTGATAGACACTTTAATAGAGCTCTCCTGAACCTGACCATGTTAATGATTTTTGGGGGGCTGGCTCTGTGCCAGTTCCTGCAGCTCATTAATTCTTTTTTCTTTCTTTGTTATGAGCTGCATCTCCTCCTTCTTCTTTCTCTCCCCTACTCTTGCGTGGGGATGGTCACTTCTCTGTGCTGTCCTGCTCCTGGAGACTCAGCCCTGCTCATGCACCTCTCAAAGTACACAAAGACTTCCAATATCCTGGCAAAGCCCCTCAGTCCCTGCGGAGGACAAGAATATCAGAACAGTTTGCCTCTACTGTGTGTGCTGATCATTGTACAAAGCACTGATTGTCTTGATCTGGTGATGGAGAGGGGGAAGGGAAAGAGATCTCATCTTCCTTGACAGGAAACCAGTGCTGAGCTGTGCACTTCTGATGTTGCTGGCTCAGCCAGTTTTCCAGCTGTGGTGTTTGGGGAACCAGCTGCTGGACTGTTTCCCTGCTGATGAGCTCCTCTAATAGTGTTTTGTTCTTCATCAGGAGGAAAAGCAACTAAAATTTTCAGTTCAAATGATATCACATGATCTCTCTCCCTGCTTTATCCTACTGGGAGAATCGTGATGAAGCAAACAAATGACCTGGACTCAGGATGTTGTACAGGGACTTGAGGGAAATAAAATTTGATTTTGAAAGGATAAAATGTTTTGACTTCCATGATGGAACAAGCAATTGTCCATGGATTTGCTGTGCTCCAGAAATGGAACTTCATGCTAAAAAGAGATTTTATGGAGCTCAAGCTATTATCTGATGATGGAGAGCTCCCAAGCCAGCCCTCATTCTCCAGCTGGCTTCCTAGCAGAGTTGCTCTGATAGGGTAATATATCCTGGTCATAAGTATTGAGATTCAGCCATCATCAGCCAGTATAACTTCACATATAAGCCAGCAGCATAGAGTTCCAAAGGCTTCTACCACACCAATTAAAAGAAATTATGGAAAAGCACTGGAATCCCAAGAAAAGTGTTTTCTGCGGTTAGAAGCATCTTCCAAGGAAGAACTGCAAGATGCTTCTGCTGTCCTCATTGTAGTTTCATTTGTGCATCAGGTACTGTGGTGGTTTCCTGGTGAGCCTGAGAGGGCAGAAGTGGCCACATTCCCATTCTGCAGGTGCCCAAGTCCCATGTGAGTGAGGTCCTGTGAGACAGAAGACTGTGAACAGGTTCAGTGACCAACTGGGATCTGCTTTTTGGTTGTTTGGGCTGAAAAGACATGACTGGAAAGCTAGTCTCACTAGCCCCTTACACATCTACACGGTGTGATCCTAGGTTTCCTGAAGGTATAGTCTCCTTTCTTGAGCATGAGCAGTTTAAATTTTGGTAAATACTTTCTTTTTATTCTCTTTCTATCCACCAAGGCTGTCTTAACACTGGATATAAGCACTCCAGTAACACAGAGACTAAACAACTCCTAGGCAGCAGCAACATGAGCCTTCAGTGAGGCTCCACACCAAAGCATTCTGTGACATTTAGGAAGCAATCCATCACTGCATTATATACACAGCAGTTTTGTTTTCATTTCCATGGTGCCTCTCTGTAGCTGTCACCTGTGTGAAGTCTGTGTAGAAGCTGGATCCACAGTGTTCAGCACTGCCACAGTGATACACCTACTGCAGGTATTACAGGGTAGTTCCTCTAATTGGAAGAAGGGAAAATCTCTGTTCCTGTACTGGAGCTTGTTTCACCACTGAGTTGCATTTACAGTTGCAGGTTGTGCTGGGAAACAAAAGCCTGTATGTCAAAATACAGGGAGAAAGGAAACGTAGTTTTTCTAACCAGAAGCCTGACAGTCCAAGCACTGATTGAGATGATCAAGGATGGACTTGTAAGACTGGTTTTACTTTACATCTGTGTCATTTTCAAGTGTGCACTAAATTTCCCCCCAGTAGATAATCCACTTAGGGTGCCTGTCTCCCTCCATTCATCATTCCTGGGCTCCCTTCTTTTGTATTCCATAGGTAATTGCAACACATGCACTTTCTGCCATTTCCCTTTCCAAATTGCATTTCTCATTCTAATTAAAGGAGAAGAGTTTATTGTTCGTGATGACTTTGTACATGGAGAAGATCTTTTCACTGTGGTAAGCCACAGGATGAGATTTACCCTACCCAACAGGTTTCCTGCACATTGAAAGGATGAGCATTTTAGGTGAGGAATCACCCAGTTCCTTACACACTTCAGTGAAGACAGATCATGAGTTTCACCAAGCTCCCAACAACTCACAGACTTGCAGTAGCGGTGACTGCACCCTTCTGAACCCAGACCTGGTGCAAACCAGAAGAAGCTCTGATAACCCCGAATGATATCAGGGCCTTAATCTCTTCCACCAGAAGAAATTTATAAATCCACTCCACAGTCCAACACTGCTTCACGTATTTACAGCAGACTTTTCTCCCAAGGTTGTTAAGATGATGTCTTCCTTTTGCCCTTTAGGAAAAAGCCACTCTCAGACATTGTCCTCTAACAGAGAGAATTTAATTCAGGACCTACATCTGTATTTCCATTTTCACATTACAGTTGATCTCTTTTAGTGTTACTGCCCCAGCCACAGTGCAAATTCTGATTATGCTGTACCCACAGGGGCAGAGTCCCTTAGGTCTACGCAGTCAGCTTTCCAAAGGAATTCACAGTGTTAACACAATCCTATAGGCAGTTTTAAACACTCAGGGCATTCCTGCAATTCTGAGCAAAGCTAGCTGTCACCTGCAATAGCATCTCAGGGCTGTAGTGACGAGCCTCAGGCTGGGTCAGATTCTGCCAGTTTTCCCACAGATCTGGAGGAAGCCTGCTGATTCTATTGAGTCTCAAATCTGTTCTGCACTCAGGCTTACAGCAGAACTTGGTCCATTCTAACTTCTGTTGGCTAATTCCTCCTTTTCTGCTCTTCAGAGTCACATCACTCTTTTGGGGATCAGCCATGAGGGCTGGATTTGCTCCAAAGCACCTGTGGTATTTTGATAACTTCAAATATTGCTAACTTCTCATATTTAAATATACAACTTACAGACAGGGGCAAAGTTTAACTCACTCTAATCAACGATGAAATGAACCCCGAGCTCACCGTTACACTTTGAAAGAGGGTCTTTTTTATGCTGATCATTAACTGCAGCAGGGATATTCCTTCCTAGAGATTTGTTATTAATGACTGCTGAACTTACCGATTTCAATTAACTAAGTTACGTTTATATTGAAATACAGTTGGTGCTGCTCCAGGGAAATACAAATACTGAAATGAGAGCCGGTGCCTTCTCAGTTACAGAGCTGGAAGAACAAACAGGATGTGCAGCACCACTGTAGTTCTGCACAGTACCGATGCTGTACCTCTTTCTCTCTCTTTTATTTTTTTCTCCCCTTTCCCTTTTTCCTTCCTTCTCTCCCTCTTGCAGTTTAGAGCATCTCCCCTCCCTGCAGCCATCTGATTCTGCTCCCTGCAATGACGATGCCCCCAGGGACTCACAGCCCCTTGGCTCTGTGCCTTTTGGCTTTTGAGATATTGGTGTCATCGCTTTCTGTCTCCATGGCCTTTTTCTCATTCAGGCCACGTTGCTGCTGAGGGACATCCAGTGCTAAGCCACCAAAATGGGATTGCACAAACCCTGCACGTTAATTAGTTCAATGCATCTCTCTGCTAGGGAAGGAAGGAGGGAACTGTTGCTAATAGCAGACATTTTGAAGGAGGTTGTGCAGAGCTGTGGGGTTCAAAGAAAAGGAAATGAGGGGGAATGGCCCAGCTCTAGCCTTTTTAAAACTAATTCCAGGCTTTGGAGCCTATGGAGTTTATTACTGAGGGTGTCCCTGCCTCCATCTCTTCTCTTTTCCTGCTCAGCACCTTGCACTGCTCTCTGAGATCCATGCCCACACTTTTCCCTCTCCTGTCATCAGTCTCTAGTGTTCAGCAAAACATGAGTCAAAGCCTTGCTTCCTACAACAAGCCAGCACTGGCGCAGTGTGGGCTGGACCCTGCAGCAGTCCCACAGCAATGCAGGAGGAGAGAACTCTACAAATCTCCTGCCACCCCCGAAGAGATCCTCATTTCTGCTGGCTGCACTGATACCACATGTGAGCTGTGGCTCACAGGTGCCAGCTGAGGAGCTGGACAAGGGTCGGAGCACACAGATGTGGGGCTGCCCCCACACAGCCTGCTCAGCTTACCCAGGGAGCAGGACACACATGTGCGTGTGCATCGGGCCCCAGTGGCACTAAAGGACCCTGTAATTACTCTCAAAGGTTTCTATTCTGTGCAAAGCTGTCATTAAGTCCCAGTGGTGTGATTGCCCTTTATTGATAATACAGAGCGCAGCAATCCACAGCCACAGCTTATTGTGCCTGTGCATAGTGGAGGGAAACGAACCTGCCATCCTTCCTCTCACAACTGGCTATTAAGGTGTAACAGGCATTGAAGGCTGACCTGCATGTGCCCACAACTGGGAAATCACTCATGTCTGTCTGATATGACACCCGCCAACTCTGCCCAGCTCCTTGGGCACCTCTGAGCCTCAGGCCCAGAGGGGAGAGCTGGGAGGGAATGGCTGTAGAACCCAAGGACAGAGACCAGAACACTGCAGAATCTCCTAAAATGCCTGTATGAAAGGGGTCACGAGTCTCAGAGAGATGACCTTCAGTGAATCATAGAATCATTCAGCTTAGAAAAGACCTCAAAGATCATCAAGTCCAACCACTAAACCATGAGATTCAGCAAAGATACTTGGGTGCATTTGCACAAGCTGAAATCCAAAGCTCTGTGGTCAGGGGCTGGCATTCTCTTAACATAAAAATGTCAAAATATTCCCTCCATAGATATTTCTCACTACCTTCAGCTGGTAAAGAGGAGCAACTCCAGGAGTATTTTCAGCATCAGCCCTGGCCATGTTTTGTGTTTGTGGAAGACCAGGTGAGAAAAGCCAGGGAAGAGACTGCTGAGACACCAGGCCTTGTTGGAACCATGTCCATCAATCACAGGGTACATTAAAACCTTATTTGATCCCAGCATGTGGCACATGCTCTAACACAGAGACCACAAAGCATAAAATAGAAATCAGGAGCAGAGGCCGCTGGGTTTTGTTGGAACATTATTGCTCGGTCTTGTTTCCAGTCACTGCATCTGTGTAACAACATCACTTCTATACCATGTAATTAGACACCTAATTTATTAAACAGTGACTGTAGTAAGCAGTGAGTGGGAGATACACTTATCTTCTGACAGAAGAAATATGTTATGGGGGAGTGGATACTTTCCTGACTCGCCTGAGCTGCCTCCTAACAGGCAGAGCCCTTGAGAGGAAAAGGTTTTCTTGGTGCAGACTTTGGACCAGCCCTCAGGAGAGCTGGAGTCTTCTTGTGCTGCCCTGCCAAGGTCTGCTGTATGACCTTGGTCAAGTTGCTCAGTCTTGCTGCCCCTCATTTGCCATGTGCAAAATGAAAAACAACAACCTGGCCTTTCTCCCACGTGTTACCTGGCTTGTTCTGCTTTCCCAGTCAGCTTCTCCAGGAAGACGCTGTGCATCTTGTACTGCTTCTGTCAGGCTCTGAGCACGCTGTGCCCCCACATCTCTCCCTGCTCCCCGATAATAAGCATCTTTCCTTTCAGCAAGGTCAAAGCAGCCAAATTTGCAGACTGCCAGAATAAGGCAGCATATTCCAAGGTTTGCATCTTCCAAGGTGATAGTTGGAGGCACAAAGCAAATGCCATCATTCCAGATCCTCGGGAAGAAATTGCCTCAGCGTGAAATTCAACCGACAACAAAAAACTCCTTCTGACAGAGATGAAAATGATGATATCCTGCTTACTTACCCACGGGAAAACACACAAGACCCAGGTCTTCCAGGTTTCCAAGCCTGAGGCTGAAGAAAGCATTCTCTCTTTACTGACACCTAATGTACCGACAGCACTACAGTGTGCAGAGCAAAATGTCCTCCAGTGATTGCCAGTAAGCCCTACTGAACAGCTGGTCTACCAGGGGCTTTGGCTGGAGCCCCAAAAACTTAATGTATGGTTTTGCACTGAGCTGAGGGGATCTCAGGAGGATGCTGACAAATGGGAGTGCTCAACACCCACAAGAGACGTGGCCAGGGAGAAGGGTTTGTCCTGGGTGCAGGAGAAACCAAAGCTCCCTTTGATCCTGGGTGCTGGAGGTTATTTAGAGCATGAATCATTCTCATCCATTCTTCCTATATCGTGCTAGCTGACCTACATGGTCACAGCTGACCATGCTGGGTAAATAATCTAATGTAATTACAGGGTAAAGAAATGGCAAATTCTCTTCTAAACCAGAGTAGAGCTTGCATCTATTATTTATTAGAAGCAACCAGCAGAAGAGAGCAGGTTACGTGGTAATTACTTTTTGACCTCCTGGAGGTAATTGCATAATCATTTGCAGAGAATTGCTATTACAGTTGGGTGAATCCTGCAAGCCATTTTATGTGAACAGTCATTTGAATTTTTAAACCAATTTCTCCCTAACTATGGAGTTCTGATAAGGTCGTCCAACACCTCAGTGTCTGGCTTTTTTTCCTGCCTTTTTGGGGGGCTTTGTGTTCTTCACATAGGAAAGGAAATGAGCTAACTGGCAGCAATACTCATACCTGCTTGATCCATCACCCAAATAAGCTCAGCCCAGCCTTTCAGTGGCTGCAAGCTGCTCACAGGTTTCAAATGTGGGCAAAGAGAGGTGTTTCCGTTTCTGCTGATATTTTCCATAGGTCAGTGTCTGTGGAGTTTTCCCCCTGGAGTGAAAATCAACTCATGACATTTTCCATGAAAATGCAGACTGATGTGGTCACTTCCCCAGGACAAGCAGACTCTGAAGTCAGATCCAAGGGTGATGGGCTTGCTTGGTTTGCCTCTATTGGATGCCTGTCTCCAGCAGCTCAGAAGTTGGACTGCCAAACCCTGGAACAGGCACTAATAAGGAAATTCATGGAAGCTTTCCTAGGTTTGCCACAGCTTTAGCTCCATCCTGAAATAGGGGTTTGTCACTTATGTGATGCCTTGGCCTCTGTACCTTCCTCTCTGTTTCCATCAGCCACTTTGATTTCTCCTTTAGTCTTCTTTACCTCTTCCCCCAGTTTTATGGGTGTTCTGGAACCAGGCCCTAGAAGCTCCGATATTGACCATTCTTAAATTCTTGAAACTTTGAAATAAATTTGCTAATGATTGAGCTGTTACAGTTGGGATTCCATCTGGAGAAGGATCGAGATCATTGCACAACCTCTGTGGCACACACGTTTTTCCTAACACCCCTCTCAGTCTGTGACTCCATTTTACCTTCAGAAGCCACAGGCCTCCCGAGGGGACATCAGAAACCCTCCAGAGGAGTTTCAGCCCACCTGAACTTCCTCTGTATTGCTCACCCTGCAATAGTTGAGACCATGCTGTTTTAAAATTTATAGTGTAATTGATTTATTTATAAATCATTCAGCTCTTATTATTTATTAATTCTTCTGTCAAGGTTAATTTGAAATACTTCTAAATAAGGCTCCCTGACAACACCTTTGTTTGTGAGATTGACAGCGTGCCAGTGCACGCTTCTCCATCTCTTGCAAAAGCAATCCACACAGACCCATGTCCCAAGGAAGGTGATCCTGCTTCTTCCCTGAAAAAAAAGAGATGCAATGCAAATCACCCACACAGGTCCTGCAGTTGTTTGTCATTAATATTTCAGGATCAGACTTTTGTTATATGGGCAGAATTCCGATTAAAATGTCATATGTGAGGAGGGGTGCAGTGCCCAACTCACTGCCACAACTTTGAAGTCAGCCAAGCAAAGCACCAAGCGTGAGTTCATCTCCTATGTGTGCAAAATTGGAAAGAAATAGTGAACCAGGATTTCTCAGATCATCAAAAGTACAGAGATTATGCTTTATTCTGCTGGATTTGAATATTGAGAGAGAGACAAACATTCAGCAATTTCTGCTCGTTGAGAAGGATCACCAAAACACATGATATCTGAAAATCTCAGAGTTAAAGGTAAAAACTGCAGGTGAGGACCACCAGGAATTAAAAGAGTGCAAATATTCCCAGTGTAATTCTGCCCATCTGGATGATTAGTAGGGAATATGTCTTACTACCTGTCTTTAAGGTCTTTGCCCAGTTTAACCTTTGAGGTCCAGACAGCAAATCCCAGATACCTTTTAACATCTGGGAGGCACCTGAGGGTACCATGAGAGCAGCGAGACCTTTCCCAGTGCTCCACAGGGCTCGGAGCGCTCCTGGACTGCTGCCTGCAGGGCTGTGGAGGGCGATGAATGCAGCACCTCGGCTCCCTGATTACAGTCAAATGATCTCCGCTGCGTGTGTTTGCTTCTGAACTGGTAATATTCCAGGCTTCTCTTCCATGACAACAGCTCTGCAGCTGAGGGCTGCTGCCGGGTTCCTGCATCTGCACTTCCAGAGCTGGGGCTCCACAAATCCCCGCGTCGGAGCTGGAACTCGCCTCTCGCAGCAGAGACGCATTTGTCTGCTGCCTTCGTCTGTGCAGCTTGGATGCTCCCCTTAATGTGCTTTTTTGTTTATTTTTCCCCTTACTGAAGGGTGAATTAGCACCAGCCTCTCTTGGAGTTTTGACTCAGTTTAATGAACAATTGATGAACAGGAGTAGAAATGGGACGAACAGACTGTGTTGTGCAGAGGGGTGGCAGGGGGATTGCTGGATATCCCAGGCTGTGGTGACTGATTTCTTCTTCTCTGTGCAACAAAAGTGCTCAGAAAAGTAATTATTTTGACTTCTGATTAAATCTTCCTCTACTTAAATTCTGTACATTAGAGTGGGATTGTATAAAAAATACTGGCATTAGCTGATGAGGTGGATTCAGAGGGGACATAAATGCAGGGTTACACCACATAGCTGTAAATTTAAATAATTTAAGATGAGCCCATGTGATCAGTGAGAGCTGGCATGTCCTGCTGCCAGGGCAGGGGTGAGGTGAGGACAGCCAAGAGAAGGGGACAGCATCAGACAGCAACATGAGAGACGTGAAGGGAGCAAAATAGTGTCACAGACTCAGTTTAGGAACAAAACTGCCCCAGAAAGAAAGATTCCCACTCAAAACACTTGAAACAGGGCAGTGGATACCCCCTAACCCCATGAAGCTGTGCTGCCCAGAGGGTTTATCCTCACCCAAAACAAGTCCTTTCCCTTCTCACTACTTTTTCTTTACCCTACTATGTCGCATCTTCTCTGCTCAGGGTTTTCAAAGCCTACTAAGGAGGTTGGGAACTGCACTCTGTGGGATGTCTGATCCTTTGAAATTTCAGGTCTAAAACTTCAAGGTCTTCAAAGCGGGAAAAAGTATCTCACTTTATGTTTGGGGAGCACCAGGCATCACTAGACCCTGGTGGTTCCTGGGCATTGGATAGCACAAATAAAAATTTATTTTTAAAAAAATGTAGCGCAGTGCATTTTGAGGTTTGAGGATTTTTACATAAAATGTTATTAATGCCTAAAATTATGTCCTTTTCCCGTGAATGTTTCATTAGAAAATTTCACAAAGCATGAAAGTGGCCAGTCACACAAGGTGTCTGCAAGTTATTCACCTGGTACAAACAAGGGCTGAAATAGCAGAGCATCCAGTGCATAAGTGATGTGATGAGCATTCTCCTGCTAACTCCATGCACACCCCTGCAGAAAAGGAGCTCTGATAACCTTGTGTTTCCTACACTGCTGTCCCTCACCCCTCACTGCCCCCCATTCTTCCCATATAAAGCCCTCTTAGATAAGAAGAAGAGATGATTATTAAGATGGGAGCAGAAGAGCATCCACCCAAGGAATACCAATGAAGCAGTATCTTGGTGCATGCATAAAATGAGCCCTTTTCCAATAAACCATCAGATATGGGCAAAAGAGTGACAAACAGTAAGTGATTCCTGTCATCAGCAGAATTCACGTGGGAGCCTCTGGTAATTGGCATTTCCTCTCTGCAAAAGAAAAGAGATTTAAAGATTTGGTGAATGCCAGACAGTGCAATGGAGACACCAGTAACCTGGACTGGCAGAAACACAGGGATAGAGAGGAGCAGAAACGCTCTATAGAGGGTGGAGAGCTTGCCCAGAGAGTGTGTGATGAGCTCAGGCAGGAATTTATGGTGAATAAAGAGCCCTTATTGAGGGACAGCTTTGTAGACTGGAGCCCTGGCCAAATCCAGAGCTACGGGTAAGTGGCTGCAGTGCTGTGAACATCAGTTGTGTCTCACACCAGCTCTGAATTCAGCTGCTCTTCTCCGCATGGTACAAGGGTAAATGTTTTGTGTTAGGGGAACTACAGTGTCATCTGGAGTCAGGTTTAATAAAGTCCTGCTGACAAACACCCACAAAGTCCGTCTTATTTATCCCAGAGTAGCCCAGTTGCCTGAGGAGACAAACTGAAGTATTCCTTCTCCCACAACTAGCTTGAGAGCTCCCAGTTTTTCTTAGGCAGTGGACACATAACTTCTCTACGGGAAAGGAAGGGGAGCAGAGATGCCCAAATCTGGCTGTAATCCCTCCAGCCCCACAGTGAGCTCAGCTGCTCTCTGGGCACAACTTTAAGGGCAATGGTAGGGGAAGGGCAGGCAAGAAAACTGAGTGTAGTAAGTCAGTAGAATCTCTTTTAGGGTATGACATTTCCAAGGTAACATTGTAAGGTAGCAGTATTTATTAGAATTCTTATTTTCCTCCTTTCCATTAGCTGTTATTTCCAGTAGCTTCATTTTATAACAGTTATCTCCACTGGCATCAGCAGTCCCCACATCCCATGCTTGTTCTCGCTCTCTGTTCATTTTACTAACCATTTTGTTCCCCTTCCTCCCCATTACTTTCTCAAGTAATATCCCAAGCACGCAGAGACGAGCCGGCCATATGAAACCTGACCTCTTTCAACCCAATTCTATTTCTTCATTTCAAAATTAAAACAGAAAACTGAGAGCTGAGATGAGATGACTGGATTTATTTCTCTGTCTTGCCCCTGGCTGGCTGTGTTAGCCTGGTCAAAACTCCATACGCATCTCCAGTGAATTTGTGATTCTAAACAACCTACTGTTTCAATGCCACTGTAACCAGGAAAAAAATCAATAAATGGGACTGAAATGTTTGCATGTACCCACTGAGATTGGGGGCCAGTCTTCACACACCCTGTAAGGAAGCTCATGTACATACATTGGTTTCAACCTTGAACCTTGGCTGTTGCTGTTCCCTCCCAAGCTTGCCCACTTTGCAGTTCTCTGTATTCCTGAAATGACTCTAAATCACACATCAGAAGGTGAAAAAGATCATAAAGGAACAACAAAGGATCAGCAAACATAAAATAGAAGAATGGCAGCCTCCCCACCTTACACTGCAAAAATCAAAGGGAGTTTTCAAACAGCCCCATTTCCAGTCAGCTGGAGATTTAATTCACATAGTAATTTACTGTGTCTGCACTTTTTCTGCCCCCCCCCCCCACACACACTTCCTCCTGCTCTTCTTTTTCTCAATAGTTACTTTTTTCTTGGCCTACAATAAGAGGAACCTAATGCCCGAGCCTTACATGCAAATAAGCTTTTCCCTCCAATGCATGCTGGGCAGAGGGGGAATGATAGGGGAGATTCATGGGGGAAAAAAAGCCATTTATTGCAAACAGCTTTTGTATTGTAAAGTAATTCTAGTATTTCAAGGAAAGGGGACAAGTTCACATAGAAAATTATGCCAGCTGAGACTGTTTGAGTCTGCAATTTTCTTTGCATGCTGTTGGGGCCAGTGATCACTCTGAATTTGTGGGCGTCTGTATCCAACCCAGCATTTCTGTGTTCAGGGCACTTCGGCAGCACCTCTGCCTTGTTAACTGTTTCCTCTTCTGGTGAGGGAGGTGTTTTCCTGGGGATTTTTATTAGATAATGGCTCAGTGGGAAACTGAGCAGAAGAAACATTTTCATAATTGATGGCTCAATTTCAGTCCTGAAAACACTCAATGGCTTTTTCAGCCTCACTAACACTGGAAATTATTAGAAATTATAAACTGAGATGTGGCTGGAGCATATCAAAATGGACAAGTACCAAAACCACAGGCTTGATAGGTTTCCACTTGGAGGGGTGGGGGAGATTTGTCTACATTCTTGCAGAATTTCACAAAACTAAGCATGAGAATAACCTTGTTCTTGGGGGAAAAGATGGGTACCAGAGTGCCAAGGTGCAGGACTGCATCAGGAGTGGTTATGAAGTTGATCCCTAAGGAAAAATGAAGCTCAGAATTAGGATTATCATGAGAGTTTTCAGGAGAGCTTTTCCAAAGGACCTTGATACCCTGAGACAGACAAGGACAGACTTCTTCTCTTCCCTTCACTGTGAGAGCTCCTGGATTTTGGGCTTAGCTCCCAGAAGACCTGTGATGTTCTGTATCTGTTCACAAACACAGGGAAGCTGCCTCCCTCCAGGCATCCCTTTCTGGAAGGCACAGTCACCACAGAATTCCTCACCGTGAATACATCCTTCCTCAAGGCAGGAAGGTTTTATTGCTCTTTTATTAATAGGCCACAGGACAGTGTCACTCTCTGGAAACGGTGTTGGGGAGGTGTGCAATGCATTCAGGAGGCAGCATTCACTGTGCCGATGGGATTTCTACTGTGCACGTGCCATTCTGTCATGACTGGAGCCAGCAGGAGCAAAGCCAGTGAGTCCCAGGGATGTTTACAAAAACATCAAGGCTCCTGCACTATGAGTAGAAACTCCATCCTGGAAATGGCTTCGTGGCAGGAATCACTTCCATTTCTGATTTAGCTTTGATCTGATAGCACCCATGAAGCCATTTTCCCATGCTGGACATGCCTATCATCACATTACTGAAGGAATGTGGAGATTAAGCACTATAAAGTGTCAAGGTGTGTCTTATGCTGCTGTTGAAAAGAAAAGGTGGTTACAGGTCAGATCCCTGGAAAGAGCCATCTTCATGTGTGTTTGCCAGGGGCATGCCCTGCTGCATCCTGCTCGCTGGAGGCAGAGACAGCCTCTCCAAGGAACATGTCTTGCTGGATGCCACTGATTCCATCCTCCAGAGCCATGGAGCAAACATGATGGGTCATACAAAGACCTGTGTTAAACCCTGATGCAGCCAACCCATAGTTAATTTGGAGTTTTTATGAATAGATGCAGCACTTTATAGTTTAGTCTTTCTGTGTAGGCATCAACTTGAAGGGTCATTGATTAATTTAAAAGCTTGAATGTTTTGGCATTTTTTTCAAGTAGATAGCTGCAAGCTTGGCTTTCTTTTAATGCAAATGATGTTATTTGGATCTGCTGACATTAGAAAGCATTGCATGCATTCTGAACCTAGCATGGAGACAGAGAAAGTAGAATATTCTATCAGCTCTTTTTATGACTTCTATTTAAATTGAGAAGAAAAGGAGAAAAAATAGAAAGAAATAAAAAGAAAGGAAAACAACTATAGTCATAAGAGAGGATTTGCTGGTCCTCTGTCCCCTGGCATCCTCCCCCTCCTCCTTATTCCCTCCTCCCATATCCATCGCTTCAGGGACTTGCTAAAGCCGTGGGATTAATGGACACCTAATGCCATCTCTGCTTTACAGCCTGGAAAGTCTCTTGTCTAGTTTACATTGATTTTTCTTTTCTGATGCATTTGCAGAATCTGAGATACCGATGGCGGGAAACACAGATAAAGAGGGAAGACGGGAGAAAGAGATACATCCTCTGCCTCCTGCTCCCAGGACTGAAAATGCCTCTAGACCTTGGAGCCTGCAGATACTTCCAGCAACAAATACCCACTTACTCTTTCCTGCCATCATAGAGGACATAGGAAGGGCAGCAGTGATAATCTTGCTCTCTGGTGGGCTGGTGTTATCCATCACTCAGGAACAGAGAGGGAATGCATTGCCTTACAAACAATTCCCAGTGCAGTGAGGTCTCTCTTGTGTGATTTGGCACTATGCTCCTTTTTATTGTAGTTCTATTTTTATTATAATTGCTATTAGCAGGGCTAAGGTAATTTCCCAGGATCTCCTCCATAAATGAATGGTCACAATAGTCATACTCAGGAGAAAGTTAATACCTGTCTTCCTACAGCAATGGGCAAATCTCACAAGTTTGAATGTTATCACAAAAATTAGGTAGGGGGGAGGGTGTAGGACTAGGGATTTTTTAAATTAGGCTTTTGCGGGGACATCAACCTCCTCAGCATCACGTCATTCCTGTGTTTCTGCTCCAATCAGGGAAGGGAACTGCTCTCCACAAACTTTGCCTCTGTGCAGATGGAAGAGGCAGGAGGTGAGAACACAGCCTGTGACTCCATGTAGTGGTGTCACCCTTTCTCCTGACAAAGTCCTGAGGTAAGGGAATGCTGCTGTACTGTGCACCTATGGGGTGAAATGACCACATCAGCAAATCAGATCAGAGCAGCTTTGGCAAGAGGAGTGGGATAGAAAGATCTCCATGAGCTACTCACAGTCCCCAAATCCTCACAAATAACTTTGCAGAACTTGACAGCTCTGCCCTATTTTGTTCATTAGAATCATGCACAGGTGCCACCCATCAGCAATAGAGCAAAGATGGATGATCTCTTAGCATCTCTTAAGATGCTAAACGCTGCCTGAAGCCAGGCTGGTTCTCAGCAACAGCGACAAAAACAGAGTGTCAGAAAGAACAGAAGGAAAATGACATCCTGTGACCATGTCTCTCTCTCCTCTTCAGCATCTTTGGTGTCAGCTTTGTAAAGCTGCTGGAACAGAAGATGGGGGAAAGGCTGGGAATGATGCTTAAAGCAACCCAACACCACCTGGGGTCCATCTTCTGTTGGCTCAGTGTGTGGGTGAGCCCTCTGAAGAGAGTTCTCTCTCAGTCTGCTGTAGATACCTGCGGTATCTTTGCATTAAAGGTGTCTTTAGCAGAGAGTTTGGACTCCCTGTTAGGCTCCAGTTTAAGTGTGCAGCAGATAGAAAGGGAGGCAGACTGATGCCATCCCATGTCATTCCCTCCCTGCCATGTGTGAGTGACATGCTGTATTTCAGAAGCTGCAGGACCACTCTGCTGTGAGTGATGGGGCTGCTCAGGTGGTTCCAAAGGCATCTCATTTCCCTTCAGCCATCCCATAATGCAGTCTCATTACCACAATACCCTTTCATATCGTGCCAACATCTCCAGGCAAGTGGGCCACAAGGCTTTTTTTCCCACTCTGAGCTCCCAGTTCCAAGCAGCTCTTCTCACTCTGCCATGAAAGGGAGTAAATTGTAGTTCAAACGAGTGTGACCCTGTGCTTTGCTGTCATCAGGACAGCTTTTTAGAAGACATTTAATGCTTAATATGGAGCTCTTGACAGAAATGAGCTATTCCTTGCTGGGCTCCTGACAGACTGCTGGAGAGTCTCAGGAGGAACAAAAGAGATTTATAGGAAAGAAAGTTTTCTATTACAGGCAAGGAAGAAAATAGGGATGTGGTTGTTAAAAGAGAAAAAAAATCCCAGGAAAATGAAAGGAACCCTGGTGATAGGTCCTGCTTCCCATCTAGCTGAATAAAGAGACTTGCAAACATTCGGCTTAATCCTGGAAAATAACTGGTACCATAAGTTTTCATTGCAAGAAATTACATGTTGTCATCATGATTATTTATTTATTTTTACTCCAGTTAATAACTACATTCAGGAAATTAAAAGGAAAAATAGCATGCAGTTCTGTCGGGGAGAATGAAGAAACAGACCAGCAATTGAGGAGAAATGGGATACATATCTCAGCAGCATTGCTTCTTTTCCCATGCATATTTTCACATTTAAGGGGCCCTGGTTTTGTTTGCTGTGCTTTGCAAGGCTGGGTTTCATCCTTTTTTTAGTCCTTATACAAACCTAAGCTGTTTGAGGTGGATCCTGAAGAACGGTAGAGTGTCTTTTCTTCTGCTTTTGAAATTCTGAAAATTTATGGGTTTATTTATTATTCACTTCTCCCATTGTTTCACTGTGAGCAAGAAGAATTAGGCAGTGCCTTAACTGACTGACTGCACAGTACGAACAGTGAAGAGTCTTTTCTAAGAGTCCAAAGTCTAAAATCTTTATCTTCCTGTGGAGTGAATCCAGAAGGATAAACCAGTGGGAAGAAATCTTTTAAAGGACTTGATTGCCTTAGTACTGTTCCCTTCAGTAGAAGTCTGACCTCTAAGCTCTTCAGGTGTACTTTGCACCCTACATCCATGCAGTCCTGGGTTCAGAAATAATGAAAGAAGGGACTTTTTAATGAAGCTGATTTACT
Source organism: Sclerurus mexicanus (assembly GCA_013396755.1). Classification (NCBI taxonomy): domain Eukaryota; kingdom Metazoa; phylum Chordata; class Aves; order Passeriformes; family Furnariidae; genus Sclerurus; species Sclerurus mexicanus. The sequence goes on along the minus strand of VWZF01004054.1, from coordinate 1,264,945 downwards.
GCAATGTGTCCAGCAGCTGCCTTGCAAAAGCTGTGAGGTGACCCAAACTCTGCACCCTGGGATGTGGCCACAGGAAAGGCTGGGTGCTGTAGAGGCTCTGAGGTGGACGGACCAATAACATGGTGAAAAGTCAGGGGAACCGCGCTGAATTTAATCTCTTAGGAATCTGTCCTGGAATCATCACAACTTTGTGGAAAGCTCTTAAAAACAGACTTTCTCCACTTTAGAGATGTTTAGACATTAAAATGTCTGACAAGAATCTGATGTTCACAGTCCCATGCAGGGAGAGAAGGTGAGTCTCAGAGGGCTGCCCAAAGCTGGACTTCATCTAGGAAGAGTTGGACCATCCATGGAAGTGGAAAGGGGAAAGAGAAAGAAGGGAAATCTGCTTCTGACAGTAATTGACTGCACACAGTGCAATCCATGGGATCTGCCTGTTGCAGATCCAGAGCAAAGGCATAGACCCCAAGGATGTTCCCTCAAAAAGGTTCAATGAAGACCAGAAAAGCCACCAGCCTAAGCAGTGAATGCTTCTCCTGAGGATCAGAGGTTTGTCCTTCTGCTGCCTGAGCCCTCCATTTCAGCTCGCCCTGCACCAGTTATCAGCACTGCCAGGTCCAAATAGAATGCTCTCTTTATTGTTTTATTTTTACCACAAGAGCACCTCAGAGAAATAAGCAAGGATCAACACTCTGTCACATTAAAGAACTTAAGGAAAGCGAGTAGAAAGGCTCAACTGTGCCCCAGAGATCTTACAATTTAATTGAAATTCCAGGAACACACCCAGATTTGAGGAAGGGCTCTGTTTATTGGATTATTCCACAAACTGGTTTTCTTGTGTTCGTTAACAGATAAAGTTTCCTCCTCACCACAATTTTCTAAGTAATATCCTGCTTGCTTCCTTCCATTTTTTTTCCCTCTCCAAGCATAAGAGGAGAAGAGAATGAAAGGTGAGAGCTGATTGAGTGAGCAACAGCAGGGGTAACAAATGAGTATTTGTCAGTGTTCCTCTCCTTTTAAAGCACATCAGTTCTGAAGCTGCTGACAGAGGTCTTGCTGTAACTGCTGGAAGAACCTCCAGGAGCTAATAATTTTATGTTCAGGCTTATGTAAAACCAGTTTTGATTAATTATTGATGCAAAGTTAGGAAAATGAACATTCACTCTGCCTTGGCACAGCCCTCTCCAACCGAGGAAGCTGCTGTCATTCCACCCTCGTTACTGATAGCAGCTCTTCATTAGCAGGGGCAGCCTGGGCTCCTCATGAGGTGGTCAGCGTGTCCCCTGCTATGGAAATGCCCTTTGGAGAGCCTTTTGTCAGGATCCTGAAATCTAGGATCAACCATGCCAGGCAGTGCCAGCTCTCCTTATCCTCCTCGGGCAGAAGGAAGCCATGTTCCCTTTTGTGTGATCACTGAATTGGGCAAATATCCCTCTTTTTTTAAAAAACTTTTGACTCAGGATTAGTGCCTAAAATCTCTGCTTTATTTTGCCATCGTTTTGTGGAGCTGGCTGGGGTTCAGCTGAAGGCACAATGTTCCCATGTCCAGCATAACACTCCTGTGGGTTCCCGAGCGGTGTATCCGTGCACAGAAAGCAGTCCCAACAATAACTGCTTAGCAGCTTCAATTCAATTCCCTCTAATTAAATAGGTTCAGCAGCACAAAGACTGCAGAAATGGCTGCAACCTCATGCTAGACACGCAGCTGCAGAGCTGCAACGTGCTTGTAAATGGTGCAAAAAGTCCATTTAACCTTCTATTAGTGGAAGTTGCCCCTTGCAGCATAAGAATCTCTACAGCGCACATATATCAAAGGGCAACACAAATGTCTTGGTGCCAACGGTAAGGCAGACCCAGAGGTGGATACACATCTGTGTTCCTGTCCCGTGTTAGACACACACAAACTTCCTTTTCCATTCTGCAATACTGGTTTTTTGCCTGGCTCCGTCTCCACTGGTTTGTGTGGGGCTGTGCTGGTCACAGCGGGAGCCATATGAGGAGGAGAGGGGAGATTTATCAAGTGCTTCTAGGTAACCAAACAGCCCAAGTCATCTTGCCCATTAATGAGCCTGTCACACAGCCCTGCTCTTCACTTCATCGCTTTCGTGTCCTTTCCAGAGTGATGCCATTTTACATCCCGCCGCCTTTTATAAGCTCCTGATGTCCAATACAGATAGTTTCTTATCATCTTTCTCTTTTCAGCACTCCTGGCTCCCCAGAACCATTTTCTAGGGCTAGCTCTTTTATAATGGTTTCAATTCTTAGCTCTTCACTCTTCCAATTGTTCTTTACAGTTGTGGAGGGTGGGTGACTTAAAAGCACCCTGGCTTAATTCAGCTCCCCTTGAACTCACTAGTTTCAGAAAAACTGAACTGAACATTTCCATTGATTTCAACAGGGGAAGAGACAAGTGCATCGGGCTTTAGAAATTCCCCCCCTTGATGTTTTCCCATCACCCCGTTCCCTGTCATTAGCACGCTTTGTACCAGTGCTCCCAGGTCTGCTATGAAGTGTGCTCCTATTTTCATTCTCTTCCCCACCTGTCCATCACCAGGCTTTAACGTGTTTGAATTTCTCTTTATGAATTTTGTAGGACTGTAGCCTTGTCTTGTGGCACAATCACTGCTGTAATGGAGTTTACACCGAGTTATTCTCAACCAGACCTTCGTTTGCCTGGGAATACATCATACAGCCCTATTATTGAGGTATCAGGGGCAGCCTCACAGCTAAGCAGCAAGTTTTCTACCCTTGAACAGTCAGTTCTATTACCCTCAGAACCAGAAGCAAATTTTTAATGAGAAGTCTTCAAATAAAAGTTTGCTTGGCATTATAATTAACATGAACTTCATGTACGCACTATTCCGTTGGAGAAAACTGAATTGAGGCAGGTTACAACTCAACTTGTTGCTTCTCTTCCCTAATGTCCAATTCTGTAGTGAAGTGATGGAGAGTGTGTCTTTAACTGAGTTATGGGTGGCACCAGAAGCTTTGTCCCATACCCTAAAAGCAGCGATAACCAGCTCACCCTCACCCCTGCAGAGTTATATCCATAACCCCAAAGGCCATTCTGAGAGGCACATGGTTCTGCAGCCAAGTGGAGAAGAGTCCAAAGACCTGGAGACAAACCCTTAGTGTGGCCCCACCACTTCAGGGTTTTAATCACCTTCAATATCCTCCCATGGAGCAAATGATGTCCAACCTCTGCTGAATCTTGGGTAGAAGCTTTGGGTGTGGAGGCCTGAAGCTGTACCAAGGAAAAGCCAGCCCTGGTGCCTTTCCCACTTGCTATTCTCATGGAATATAACCCAGAGAGCAGATCCCTTGTCTGAGCTTAGGTGCAAACTTTAAAAATGGCTTGTGAAGTCTTATTGATCACTCGTCTCCAGGCAGAGTACAAGACTTTCCTCCCAATGCCCAAAATTATGTCTGAAATCAGTTTAGGGAATGAGCAAGTCTTTTAATTAAAACAGTCTGTTATGATGAATCTGTTATTACAAAGTCTTACCTATGTAAAACATTAATAATACAAATTTCATTTGTTTATGTCAGCACCAAGCATTAATTTTTAATGGCGAAACGTATGAGTTATGAAAGGCATTAATGCAAAACAAATCACCAACTGAGAAGGGAAAGGAAATCCATTTTTTAGGGTAAGCAGGGGGAATGAAATATTATTGTGGTTCTAACCAGGGAAAAAAATATTTCTTAGGGCTCCGAGAGCAATTAGAAAAACCCAGTGAAGCTTTGGGTTTTATCATCATGCTTAATATTAGTTCTATATCCAGCAAAGTTTGCATCCATTTCATCCAGCCCATGCCTTGATGCCATCTCTGAGGAAGCCTTTTACACAAAATTACTCTAATTGCCAGGCAGCTGCCATGAAAGCAGGTTGGATATGTGCTGCATAATAAGCATCTCTCTGAGTGAGATCACAGAGAGCCCAGAAGTTGGTTGTGCTCACTTGGTGGGCCAGATCCATCATGGATGCAAATGGGAAACACTCTGTGTCGGTGAGGAGTCATTCCTGCTTACACCAGCGATAAATTAATTCCAGCTGTTAATTGCCAACTCACAGCTTATGACTAAAATTCTGCAGAATAACTCAATGCCAGGTTGGTTTCAAAACGGACTGTCAGGAGTTGATGCTGCTGGGCTGGTCCAGGGTTCAGGCAATGCTGCTGAGAAACTGTACCTTTTGAAAGGACTTTTCCTTCTGCAGGACCTGCTATTCTTGTGTTTAATCCTTACTTTCTCAATGGTTTCACAACAGGGAAATGCTATCAAGCCCTGGGCCAATGGAACATGGAAAATCCCCAAGTGCTTAGGGACCAAGTCTCACAGGAACTGGACCAGCTCTTTAGCAGGGCTTAGGAGGGTGGGTTAAAAGGGGTTGTGGGCAACCCAACCCCTGTCCAAGAAGCCAGGAGCATCTTTCACCACATCAGGAACCTCCCTGATTTTCAGTGAAACCACCCAGATGAGAGTGAGGCCATGTGCCCTTCTCTCCCTGTGCCCCTCTCTCATCAGTGTGATGTGGGAACCGTGAATGAGAGGGGTTTGTAAAATCCTACAAATAGGATCTATGCACAGAACAGACACATCTGGACCCAAACTGTTGTGGTAACAAGAGCCAGTGGGCTGCAGGTTTTGTTCTGCATCAACAAGGGAACAAGACAACAGATTCCAGTTGTGGGATAGTGTGAGAGGAGCAAAGCAGGACTCAAACATCACTCGGCTCCTGCTCAAAGGGCCTTTGTGAGCCACACAGGACGCTACCTGGGCACTGTATAATTAATTTACTTTCACTTTAAGTCTAGTTGTGGCTGTTAAAAGACTGCTGCAGAGCTAGGGAATGGGGACATCATCTGTTTTAAGCATTATGGAACTGAGCTTTGCCTTTTCTCCCCAGTTAAGACTTCGGCAAAATAAGCAACACATCTTGTAGATTCTGTCACTCTCCCACACTCTTCCCTTCTCTCTTTGTATCTTTTTTTTCTTGTCTCAGTCTGAAAATGTTGCTGATATTAGCAATAAAGCAAGAATTTAATATCATCCTACAGGGTGCTACAACAAACTGCCCCTTGGTTCCATCGATTCAACAGGCCTGAAATATAGGAAGGCATCTAAGGGGGAAGGATACAAGATGAATTTTGCAGATATAAATTCTGTATTATTGGATTTCTCAGAACACATTTCAGGGCTGTGTTGTGTCTCTCCCTCTGATGCCACAGGATCTCTGTTAGTTCAGCAATAGGTTCCTGGTGGTGTTTAGAGCAGGCCACAGTATTTCATTGCAACAATAGCCCCAATATTACAATGTGTGACACATCCACTGCTTCATGTCTCCGATAGAGACACACCACCCAGCCTGAGGGAGCCAGAAACCTGGCTGGAAGCAATATAAGGTTGGTCCCTTCCTCCCAGCATCACTGTGTGACAAAATGTAGGCAAGGTTGTGGCTGTAGGGGAGAACTTGCTGTACCAGATATCAAAGACTTGATAGGAGGAGCAATTGCAAATATACGAGAGATGTGATGCTGTAATCTGTTAATTTTTTCTCAATCTGTTATTTGACAACGTTATAAAATAATCAAGTCCTAGTTTTTTCTTCTCTTTGATACTTAGAAAGTTCATTTACAAAGTTCGTGACTTGAGAAATGAGATTCATTTTACCACCCAACATTCAAAAACGATCGACTTTCCCTTCCTCTTGAGGGGAAGGGACCAGATCACACTGAAAAACTTCCTTACAGTTTCTCAGTCTGCCATTTTTCATGATGTTAAAAATGAAGTTGGGAACTGCCTCCATCCCATCCTCTTATCCCACGAAATTAAAGCCAGAGGAGGAGCCAGACAGCTCATTGTTCTGGCACTTCAGGAGCTGTCTTTGACCTTCAACATCCTTTCATTTGAGATTCTGTCTAATTTAGAATTATACAAAAGGGAACAGGGATAGTGCCTGAATGTGGTGCAGAATACAGCAGGATATGCAATAAAAGTTATTTGCATTCTCTCTAACAAGGATAATCTGTTTATTAGCCATTAGTTCTGTTGGTGAAGTCTCATGGCCAGGTCCTTGATCCAGGAACAAAGATGATGGGCTCACACTGGTTGCAGGAACAGAATCATAAAACACTGTTCCACATGATGTACCTCCTGTTAAAACAAGATCAAAAGCCCCATGGTGAATCAGCAAATTGAAAAGACAAAACCTGTATTTTTGGTGTCATTTTTCTCAGAATTCCAAACAGTGGGTTTCTTTTTTTCTTTGTTTCTTAGAAATGACAATGGAGAGTGGAGGGAAATGAGCCCGGGTTGCTCAAAGCCACAGACTCCCTTGAAAGGCAGCACAGACTGGTCTGTATGTGATAAAGTTTGTGTATAATCAATAAAAGAACTTGAAATCTACTTGAAAGAGGGAAAGGGTCAGCATTGATAACCTTCACAATTCTTTTTATTTATTATTAATACCTGCTTGCTGGAACTCCAGCATCAAGAAATACAGAATACCAGGCGAAACAGAGACTCCTCTCTCCATTCCCACCACCCTCTCTCTACACAGCTCTTTCATTTTTTCTCTAAACCAACTGTTGCAGTCCATTGTTATTAAATCTTCTGGGACTGTGCCCAAAGAAGTTTCCAAAACAAGTTGTATTCAAGAATTTTTTTTCCTGGAACTGCCAAGGGGAATAATTGTGATAAAGTCTGACAGGGTTTTTAAAACTTTTCTCGTCTCTCAGTGAGGACAATGTTCCATTCTACTGCCACAGGGCAAAGGACAGGATATGTCACTTGCCGCAGTGTCTAGTGACAATATTTGTCCCGGGCCTGAATGTTTGTGATGTAACAAGACCATGTTTTGAGAGGGAATGTAGGACATATAAATGTCTGATGTGTGTTTTTAAGAAAAAGCGTCCATCTATGCTAGAAATATTTCTTAAAGCTAAAATAGGCTTTCTGTGGTTCCCTGTCAACCAGAAATGTCCTTAAGCATAAGAGAACAAAATAAATACCTTTAAAAATTATATACTTCTCCAAACTAAAAAGATCCATCACAGCCTATAAACACTGTGGAGTTCTGGTGGTTGGTTTTGACGGGGGTAGGAAGAGACAGTCTCCCAAATTGGGGGCACTTTTTACCCTGCAAACTCTAAGAAGCAGAAACCAGTCAGGAGCACTGGCAGCTTCTGTGTGAAAATCCTCCTGCAGCTTTACTGCTGGTACCAAGACCTTTATTTCAAACTCTGCAGCAGTCTTACGAAACAGTCATGGGTGGGAATTTGAAAAAGGCAAGTTTCCTCCTCTTTCATCCTGGATCAGTACTCCTCTGGTCCTCCTCTTGCTGTGGCAGGGAAATTGCCTCCAGTTTTACATCCTCTTCTTCCACTGGTGTCAATACCAGATTTAGGTTTCTCCCACATCAGCTCTTTCATGCAGAAAAATTCTTCCATGGCAAGTGTTTGCCAATAATCACCTTCAGGTTTTCTTTATTCAGTTATAGCCCAGAATGATTTATTATAGTTATTTCAACTGTCCCAAACCTTTGGCTCACAAATTATTCTCTTTATTCTTTAATATTATCATTTGTATTATTGTAATTTCTAGCTGCAGACCAGAACAAGGATGTGCTTTGCATTTTTCCCTGCCCAGATTCCTGCGTGGGTTTTCCTTTTGTTATTTCACTGAGGGGCAACAAATGTATAAGCTGCAATTTTCCTGTATAACACAGCTGTAGTCACCTGTGTAGATACACCTGAATTCACAGGCATAGTCAATATTTCTCCACACGGACACTTCATAATATTAATGCGAGTTTGAAGTGTTTGGTTTGTGACATCCACATTGTGAACTGTGGGGGGCTCTTTCCACCACCCGCTTTACAAGCCATTGCCTGTAACATCCCCCTCGGGATTTCTTCTGTCTGACACCTTTTCCTACACCACACCAAGGTGTCCTAGGCTGGTTTTTTTTATGAAGAAATTAGGACAGCTTGGCCAGGAGACCGTCTGTAACCAAATCAGCTCCTTGGACTTGTATTGTGAGATTCTGTGTCGCCACAGATTTGATGTATGTCTAACCGAACCACGCGTATTTTGTTGTGGGTTTGAAGTCAATTCATACCCCTGTGACAGCCAGGGGAGATCCCTCTTGCCCTCTTTGGGCTGTAGACCAGACCCCAAGTGGCACATGAAGTTTTCAGCACATAAGTGAGAAGCTGTCTGGCCAAGGAGGGAAACCCTGATATATCAGGTGCCTTTTGCCGCTTGAAAACATGAAAAGCACCTTTGCTTTGAAATGCGATCTGCCCATAATGTGATTTCAATGCTGCTGTCTATTATTTAGTGCTTACTTTTAACTTGAGTTTGTACCAGCAATTTAAAAAAAAATATTCAGTTTTAATCTCATAGGAAGTTTAAAGTAATTTTTTTATTAGTGCATAACTCTAAAATACCACTTTGGGATGAAGAATTATCTCTGAAGCACTTACTAGATAGGCTTTACTTTACTGTTAGTTAATCTGACAGTGTTTTATTAATAATCAGCACTTTTTGTATTGCTATTATGCATTTTTTTCTATTAACAGTTTATATCTCCAGAATCACCATTATAAAGAAGACTGTGAAATATCTCTCAGATATGCTGTGTAGGAACAAAGTGGATAAATATTGCTAACAAATCGCAGGCACTATTTATTGTTGAATTTCCTTGCTGTTAATAAACAATGAAATATTTAATATACTTTCCATGAAATATTTTTATAGGTGAAAATCTGATTACAGTATGGCCTAAATCCACCATAAGGGAAGAAGGAGGGAGTGGGTACTCTTGTTTTATGATTTTTCCATCCTTGTTTATGATTCATTGTTTGAAACCACCCACAGCTCTACTGTCTGTGAGTACAATTCTGTAGCAGGAGCAGAACAGGCAGAAACTTGAACCGGGTCCTCTTCCTCTGTTTTAGATTATTCATCCCTAGATACAGCGCACCGTCTTCATTCTTCATTCATTTAAACGCAGCCCAGAAATTAATGATAAGTAACTTCATTATCACGTTGAATTTAATAGGTTTATGCAGGTCTGTGGCAAACCTGTTAGTTCTACAGAGCACAACTCGATTCACTTCCCTCGTGAGTCACACCAGCGTAAGTGAAAGAAAAACAGGTTACAGGAGGAAATCCAGCCTGAACATGGGCGCTCTCAGTTCCTCATTAACACTGTTTCCGAGCACTTCAGTACATTTGTGTTATTTCATTGTCTGCAGTGTTTGCAATCACTCCCCTGGAGTATAATCTGCAGCAGGAATTAACACCTTATTTACACCTTTCCCCTGTCATTTAGATTGATATGGAGTAAAACCGGTGCTGGTATTGATCTCTTGGCATTCTGCTGGACAGGGTTTCCAACCCTGTTGCTGTGCCACGGAGTTCTTCCCCTTCCTCTGCTGCCTGGCAACTCTCAATACTCATCCCCCTTTGGGGGATCTCCTGCAAGGTGCATCTCCATGTCTCTCAGAAACCTGAATAACTGCTGTCTCCTCCCGTGTCCACGTTCAGAAAGATCTTACCCTGATCTCACATTGCTTGGAGCCCCCTCCTGAGCAGCCAGGTGCTGCTTTGCACACCTAAATATCCGATGGGACTTCATTTCCTACGACCAGGTCTGAGGCCAGGGGAGAGCTGAGACTCAGGTAGTTTTCCTGCCCATCCATAGGAAAGAAATTGGGCTGACTCAGAAGTAGTTGCCAGTCTCTCTCTCTCGTTTCCTCCTTTTAAGGACAGCACCACCCATGGGACCTTATTTTGATCTCACAGTTTAAAGTCAGAAGTGAAAAAGTTACAAACCATCCAGTCAAAAAGTGGCCCAGTTTCTCCGATAACATTCTAGTGATTTTCCATGTTTTAACAAAGTCAATAAACCAAATCTCCTTTGAGGCACAAGGCTATTGCTCACCCTGATACCCTGCTGTGCCCATAAAGGGTGAACTCTGTTATAAATATTTATTTTAAGAGCTGATTCTGCAGAGGCTAAACTACCTGCCATTACCTTTGGTGCAAACCCTCCCATGGACTTCAGTGGGTGATGATTATTAAGACTGAATTCTTCCCACGTGAGACCCATGAAACTGTAAGCTTTCCAAATCAAACATATGTGTAAAACCAGAATCTGCATCTTGGGAGAATGAGGTGAGTTCTGCAGGGCATTTTAATGCCAAGATAAATAAGTGAAATCATAAATGGCTTGAGCCAATACTTCATTAAACTGGCTCAGAGATTTATGGACCCTCAAGAGCACAAGGGTTTTTCCACTGTTGAAAACATCAAAGAAAATCAGAGAAATAACTTTTCAGTCTAATCCTCCTGACCAAAAGCCCTGCTGAGCAGCCAAAGCAAGACGCAAACATATCAACACAAACGGGAGCTGGCTTCTGAAAGGAAGGTTTGATCCTGAGAGCTGGATGAGCACTGGGAAGAGTGATCAGTAAAAAGGAATTCCACTCTATTCAATTTAAGTATCCGTTTTATCTGTTCCTTATCAACAGCTCTATTGACAAGGCCCTCCTTGCTTCCTAATTGTTTGTCCTAGTTTTCTTGTGCTTTTCTGTGAAGGGCTAGTTTGAAAAGAGTTCGGTGGCTCCGCTGTGTTATTTGTAACTCAGCCATCATTGATTTTACTCCTTTTCTAGCTTATTAAAGGGCCTGCTTTATCTCTGTTAGAACTCTCTCCACACACTCCCCAACATTTACTGTGTTCTTTAAAGCTCTTTCTTATTCAAAACTGTCATTAATCTGCTCCACACACTTTGATCTTCCTTATATCTTCCACTTCTTCACTTCTAGCCCTCAGCAGTCTGTAGAGTGCTGGTAGAGTAAACAGCACAGCGATGAACCCTTCCTGCTAGTGAAAGCCCTGCTGCAAGGCAGTTTCACACTTGTTCAGCAGAACCTGGACCAAGGTGCTCATCTGTCCCTCAAAAGCCTTATGGACTCTTCACGGTGTTTATCTGGTCTGTCTCATGGAGGACCAGAGTGTCTCTTACGGGTGTGAATGTCAAACTGCATCTTTGTTGACAATCACATCACTCGTGAAAATTTGATTTGTACCAGTAAGGACTGGGCAGGAAAACTCTGCTCTCTGTTACAGGGGGGCTTCAGTACATGAATATGGAACAGGGTCTGTGACCTCTCAGGTGAGTAACACCACAAAGGGATCAGAGATGGGGCCACATGGCAAAGTTAGTGCAAGGGCACTTCCAACACCCTGGCTCTGCCTTGGCCAGCAGCCCTGCAGGCAGTGATGCATCATTCTTTGTAAGGCCTCAGCTCCTTCTTCAAACAACCCAGCAAACAAAGCCCTGGAACACGATGCAGAAGCATTTCAGTAGACATTCACCTGTAAACCCTTTTGAATCCATTGAACTGAGTTGATGATGCAAACTCTGGAGCACTGTGTGGAGTACAGCTGAGAAAGGGCACCGCAAAACTGGAGTTCCTTAAAGGGATCTGAGAAAATTCCCACATGGAGAAAATACTCCATTCTGTACAGGGACAAATGGAAATGGAATAGGAGAAGACTGTATGAAATGGTGGACAGGCTGGAGCGGGTGGGCTGGGAGGTCTGCTCTCCAGGTCTTGTGACAGGAGAACAAAGAGGCAATTTATGCGACATTAAAAAGCAGAACATTCAAAACTGATAGAAGGGACTATTCCTTCACTGCCTGTTTCGCTCTCAGAAGAAGCTTCTGAGAATAAGAATTTAAGAAGTTTGCCTGAGAACTGGCCAGTCACTTGAAAAGGAGAACACCCTGAATTAGAGCGGTAAATGCCACAAACCCTTGGAAAAGCTTCATCCAGCCGTCTTAGAAAGCAATGTGAATCAGAGAATAAGTGGGAGGGAGTGGGACATGGATTATCCTGCATCTGTTTGCCTTGCTGTCTTATACCTTCTTTAGAAACAGCTGGCATTAGCCACAGCCTTAGGCTGGTAGCCACAGTCATAGTCTGATCCAGGCTGACAATTGTATTGCTGTTTTCTGGTGTCCCTTAGTTGTTTCTTTTCCCTCCTCCACCTGGTTAAAGCTGATTAAAAATCCTGAAATTAATTTCGCACAGCAATTCCAAACTGTTTTCATTCTGAAAGGGTGAAAATAAGCTCATTTTTTTCTTTCTTTTTTTTTTCCTTCAGAAACTCGCGGTGAAATATTTTAATGAAAACATTTACTGCAAACACAGGTGTTAATAAACCAAATATGTCAGGATGCGTTTGGAAAATGTTTACGATTCAAGAGTTTGGGGGAGAAACTGAATGTTTTTATATAACACTAGTTTTTAGTGAAAAACACGCTTCCGTAATATTTTTAATAAAAAGACCGTGTTTCTCATTATCTTTTAAAATACCCTGAAGAATCTTGATCAGCTCAAGTCCCAAAGCCGAGTTTAAATGAGGGATTCGCCCAGCTAGGGAAGAGCAGCAGGAGCAGGTGAGCGGCACCCGACAGCCTGGAAGGTTTCCCCCGGGGTGAGGAGCAAGGAGAGCTGAGGAAGCCGAGCCCGGCTCCTGCTGTCAGCAGCATCACCAGAAAACGCTTCTCTGAGACGGGCAGGAGCGGGACACTGTGCCTGCTCCGTCGGGGAGCCCGGCAGCTCTGCCGGGGTTATCCCTCCTCCCTCCCCCGTGCTTCGGGGACCGCAGTGGGACACCGCTCGCGTGTGTTCTTGATTAAATCGAGGAGATGGGGCTGCTGGGAGTGGATGCATCTCTCTCTCTCTCTCCCCCCGTCCCCCGGCACTTTGAAAGGAGCCGCTCCTCCCTCCGCTCCTGCCGCGCTCGGGAGAGAGGGATGCAGGAACAGGCATTGGCAGAGCCTCTAATTAAGCAGGAACGGGGAGTTCATCCCTGCGGTCTGTGGAGCGGGCTGGGGTAGGTGCTCAGCCGTTCTGGAACAAGCTGAGTTACTTCAGGGCTCCTCTCTCTGCTCCTGTCTTTGTCCCTTTGCTACTTGTTAACTGATCCTCCTTTTTTCCCTGTTTTGGCTCAAACATCTGCTTTAGATGCTCACAAACAATAAATCCTTTCTGCTTTCCCTGCTCACACGGGATGTAAATCCACACAGAACGTGGAAATGGGGAGGGGGAGAAAGGGCTGCATGCCATAACCCCAGAAGTAGCATAATAGCAGTGCTTATGGCTCCGTGCAGCCCTGGGTGGCAGCAGGACTGATCCACCTCGGCTGGGTTGACCCAACCAATGTGCCTTTGGCCTGGAGCACTGGGGCCTCCAAAATGTGCCAGTGGGCTCACAGGGGTGCTGAGAGTTGGCTGTCAGTATGGCTCACAGATTCCTGGAGAAAGAGCTAGCAAGAACAGTGAGGACGTCTAACACCTTCCCTCTGCTTCAGAAAAGTCAAATAAAATAAAGCCCTCATATGTAAAATCGGCCACAAGCCTTATCTCACGTGCACACCCGCCTGCGTGTCAGCAAGGCTGTCTCCTGAGAGCGTAAACTCAGGAAATTCAAGCATCCAATTATCCAGTGTAGGCTGCATCTCTCCTTCTCCAAAAACGAGCCTCCTGGGGGGATCTGTACACGTGGCCTGGGCTGCCTCCTGGCTCCCTCCTATCTGCTCGCCTCCTCACTGCCTGGAGCAGGCAAGAGCAGGGCTTGGAGAGCACCACGTTATCCTTGTGGGATGCTGACACACGTCATGGAGTGTTCGGGATGTGCCACCTCCAGGAAAGTGCATCTGCCTCAAGCCTCAGGCCATAAATTGCAGGAGGTGCTGCTGATTTTGAGGGGAGGAGTGGGTGCAGGCGTGGCTTTACACCTCTGCACACCCATGCAGGGCTCTTGTCTCTCTGAGGTACAAATTCTGCCTCTGGCGAAGTCTGGACAGAAGGTCCTACTTGAGATATGAGCACAAAGGAGGAAACACAGGAGCTTGGCTGGGATCTGCTGAGCAGCTGTGCAGGTGGAAAATGGAGAGGTGAGCTCACACTTGCATCTCAGTTTGTCAAGTATGGGGTGAAGATTCCATGTGCTTTCAGAGGTGTGTGGGTAACTCGTTCCTGTACCTGCTCCTGAAGAAACCCATTCTTTAGCTCCACACCTGCACATTTCTATGGCGTTTCCTGAAGCTAGGAATTTGGCAGCAGAAGGGCTTTAATTTCTCCCTAAACATGTTGTTATTATGATTCTTATTTTGTAATTAAAAACATTTCTGTTCTCTTTGGCTTTCCTGCTTTGTTCCCCATTAAACAGCTCAGCACATCTAGCCCCCACTGTGAGCCAGCAGCAGGACTGAAGGTCCCCATAAGTTTACCTGTGGCAATACATAAGTCTACTCTCTGTCAATATTGCGAAATCCTTGTAACAGCAGCAGAGAAAGTTATCTGTGCCAAAGAACCACCCCAGGACTGCTGACAGAGTCTGTTGTCGACAGTGGGTCTGTTATTCCCACCTGCGTTCATTCAGATGTGCCACCCCATCAAGCTATGAATCAACAGCCCCCCACCAGCCTCAGAGTGTGTGTGAAGGGAAAGAGATAAAGGTATTATGTTTAAAGAATACAAACCCACCCTCCAGAGCCACATGGAACTGAGCCGCCTGTATTCGGCTCTGGGAGACTGATGCTTAAGACTAAAAAGTTGCTTTAAACTAAATTTTCCAATTTCCCACGAAAAAAAATATTAATATAAAGTGTTACAACTACAAGCTGTTTCAGCAAAGCCTCCTCGACAGATAATCGGATTTACATAATTGGGTGCTGGTGGGACTTCAATAAATCATCAACGTGGCAGCGTGTTTATTACAGCCACGCAGTCACTGCTCTTCACAAATAGCTCCTGGTGCCCAAAATACACCACACACAACCGAGGAGGAGACAGATATGTGGTTAGTTCTCGTGGACAGGAGAAACACAGAGAAGCTGGGGCTAATCACCGCTGGGGATTTGCTGCATATCAAGAGCTGTGAGCTCAGAGGTTTGATAATGTGCTGAGACTCCTTTGCCTTGGCCACAGAGTGAGATCTAGCCCAGGTCATTTGTAGGACAAGCTTCTAGGAGACAGTTGTTTGTGGGTCAGCTTAAAATCAGTTGCATTTTTCATCTGCATCAACAACGCTTGTTCTGGTCCCTCTGTCTGATCACCTTCTTGAAAAACACAAATCTGAGGGAGGGAGAAAGAACTTCACTTCTATTGACAGGCAGCGTTTTCGCTTCCATATAGCAAGAGGGGAAATGCTCTGCCCTGGGGATGGAGGTCTATCTGCAGGCACCGTTGTATGGATCACCCACATTTCACTAGCCCTGTGTGCACCTAAAATGAACTGTGATCCAGGTCTTTCTTCTAACCATCTAAAAATGGGGAGAAATCCAGGATGGCAGGGCTAAGCATGGGATCAGGACAGAGGTGCCAGTGTGTTGCTGGGATCTGTGTAGGGATAACGCCACATGCCAGGGACAAGCAGGGAACAAAGGCTATTTGTGAGTTGGGAAATGGGATTGCCAAAAGAGATGGAACAGAAATGAGGTTTTAATCCCCCAGCCCAATCTTGTCCAGTACTGCCTGCCTGCAAGAGCAGGATTTTATCACTGTTGTCCGCAGGGAACTTTCCTGACCTTCAGTTTGCTGGAGCCTGGCAGAGCATTGCACTTCTCTGAGATGTGCGAAGACAAGTTTTCAAAACACACAGATGCTCCTGTGAGCTCGGCATAGCAGAGCCCAGCCCACACCAGAACACGCTGCGCAGGCTGAACTCCACTGAGGAATTCGCTGCATAGCTTACAGGTCCTGCAAATTCACTTAAGCAGGTATATCAACATGTTCTGCGCTCTCCACTGACACTGAGCTTTCCAAGTCAAACACCTTGGGACCTGTATATTTTCCAGATTAGATGAAAACAATCCTCCCTATTTGAGTTTGTAGGGCTCTCCAGGTTGAAGAGGAAGAGAAAACTGTATGTAAGGCCCACAGCTATGCTACACAGGAGGCTGACTTGAGTGTTTGCTTCAAAATTCAGATTTCCTTCTCTTGTACAGCCTCCTGCAAGTGTTTTCTATACCCGATTCCCCCACCAACTCATCCCCTCTGCCTGCCTGTCTGCCAGATAGACCATGCCAGCACTAGCATTTCTCAGCTGCCAAGGCATGTTGGCCTGGGACTTCATTTCTCTGTATCACAAGCTACCAGCAGAAACCTTGTCATTGCAATTTTTCACATATTTTCTTCTTCTCTGCTTTTTTTTATCTTTCTAAAATCTCAGCTCCCTGGCTCATGGCTGTAGGCTATTACTAGACTGGAACAGAACTTATTCTCAGTCCCAAGCAAAATGAATAAGGCAAAAGAAAACAGTCACAACAAAAGAAAAACGTAATGCTTGGAGTAATAAGCATCAGAGTTTCCATCTGCGCTGGGTCAGGAGGATCAGGAGGGTGAGAAGGGACATAGGAGAGGATCACAGAGCTGCTGTTTACTCTGAGCAGTTTGACTGGTGGCTTTGTCTGATGAGCTGGAAGGTGACAGGCCCACCAAATTGCCGTGTCTGCGGTATTTCTATCTCAGATCATGGCCAGTTTCACTTAAGAGAGGTTGAGTCTCAGCTGTGGGCTTGGAATTAGGGCCACCAAATCCACTGGGCATACAGACAGGGGACTGTGAGCAATGAGTGACCCGTGCTGGGATGCCAAAGAGATGCCCCTAGGGCACAGGGCTGTGTTTGACTAATACAAGGCATGGTTCTTCCACTCTGTGTGCTGTCCAACAAACAGCAAAGCAGACCAAGCCAATCCTTCATCCTTTCTTTCCTTCCCTGCTTTCTTCCCCTTGGTTTTTTTTTTCTTTTATTCCTCTCTCTTTAACATTTCAGCTGAAGAAATGAGGTTTGTTGTTTCACCAGCTGAGTAAACTTTGAGGGCTTTAAGAAAAATAAATAGTCTTTCTCGCCAAGTGGGTTCTTCCCCACATCTCAACTCCACTCACAAACCTAATTTAGAATCTGCAGCCGGTTAATGAGCTCAGAGGAGACATAGGCTTGGTGCAGAGGATCTCTCTATAAGCACAAACCTACACACACTTCCAGATGTTTCATCTTTTTAATAAAGATTGGGGCAGTGTGAAAAGAAAGGCTTCAGATCTGAAAATAACAAAGCAGCCCCTGAGATGGGTATTCAGGTACCTGCTCAGAGCTCTGGTGTTGGGTTGGGGGCTTTTGTTTGTTTGTTTGCATAATCCTGGAATATTATGCAGAATCAAGCCCTTGAAAATTTCTCATTTTCTTGCACCAAAAGTTGTCTCTAAAGGACTGAGAAAAATCTGTGCATTAAATCAAAGATATTTTCCTGCCCACACCTCCCCACAGTAACCTCTCTCCACACACTTGCACAGACACAACTGCTTTTCATAGCAAGGCTATAATTTAACAGCTAATGTCTTGCATGAGTACCACCCCTTCCCAAATTCTCCTGCTTTTCAGTTTCTATTCAAATTCAAAGCAAGATTATTTTAGCTCTACAGCCCTGGAAAAAAAAAATTACAACATTTGAAGAAGCTGCTGGTGTTTCTTTCCCCACTTTCTGTTCACACCTAGGCCATGTCAATAAGTCTATTTTTTCTGCCTCTGTAGACACAGAGACAGTTGGGGGCCCCAGAAATACGAATCCAGAATTGGATCTTCCTATTTTAGACACAAGGAAGGTTTTCATTCTCAGGCGAGCACCCAGAAATCAACTGAAATAAATAAATACATACATACTATCTGCATTTATACTGATAGAACTGGTCCAGACCATGGCTTGGGACTTACCCAGTGTGGCCAAGGCACATCAAGGCCCAATTAGCTGCCTGTGGGGTAATTAATTACCTGTAGGCAAGACAGGGCTGCAGTGCAGTAAGGTTCAGCCTTGATGCCTTAGCCTTGTGCCTGTCACCAGGAATGGTCAGCAATGAGGGGCAGGGTTTGTTTTCACTTAAATATTGTTGTGCATCCAATAGTGAGAGGAGGGAAGGAGTTAGAAAATACAGCCTTAGGTAAAGCCAACTCCTCTGCCCCTCTCAGAGCCAAATCAAACCTTCCCAGCTGCAACTGAACTCCTGCCTTCGCTGTTTTACACTTAAGTACGTCAAGGTGGGGAGACTTGTACATCATATTTCCAGCACTCTTTATGCTTTACACTGGGAGTGCCAAACCCGAGCTGTGGGGTACAGCAGGGAAGCTGATCAAAATGAGATACAGTGAAGGGAGTTAGGAAGTTAAAAAAACCAGAAGCATCATAATCAACACCAGGTGTAGGCCAATTAAACAGCCGTTCCCGTGTGCTCACGGGAGGGCACTCACTCACAATTTACCCAAACAAATCCGTGCTTAAAAACTCTCAGGAGTTTCACAGAAAAATCACATTTCTCTTCAGGGCTCTTTAAAATATATTTGAAAGCATTCTTGTCTGTACACACCAGCTTTGCACACCAGAAACTGCTCCCTCTCAGCCCAGGAGAAGTGATCAGCCTGGATTAATGTGCTGGCAGATGTTTTTTCCTTACAAAGAAGTGAAAGAGGCCTTCTTCCCACAGCTCACTTCCTTCAGCTGCCCCCTCTAATCCTCCTCTGACTTTCTTCAAGGGGGCATTGGCTTTTGGCTCTTACTTTCAAAAGGCATCTCAGAGGCAGCTGGGTGTTCAAGCCTGGTTTATTTATAGGATTCAGGCACCCAGCTTTGGGCTCCTTTGAAGCACTCCTAGGATCAGTATTATATTTATTCCAAGCACAGTTTTCCTTTGCTGTCTCATTGTTTGATGTCAAAGTAGACAGAGTTTCCCCACGTCCCATCAGGACCTACTGCCCACTCTACCCTGGCATCTTATCCACAACTCAGCCCCTTTCCCTAGGGTTGAGGGACAAGTGACAAGAACAGTAATCCCAACCATCCATTCTGGGTATTGAGTCAACCTCCACCCCCAGTAATGAGCATCCCACATCCTGCCAGAGTGGACATGTACCCCAGGACGAGTTACAACCCTTCTTGTGCCCCAAGTCCCTTTTCTGTTGCATGCTGGAGCTAACTAACTTAATATGGCTGGTGGAAACATGGATAAATGTTGAGCTCACCCACGTTATTGTCCATTGTAGCACTCACTAGTGTTGGCACAAGATACTTCCAGTCCTCCAGTGCCTTCTCAGGATTCCCCCCTCCTTGGTCCTTCATGGAGGTCTCTCCAGGAGGCAATCCAAGGGGAAATATTACATGAAACAGATCAGTAACATGGAGTAAAGGATTTTCTAGGATTTTGTTTGCCTCTCCTCACCTCACTGCCCAACACAGGCCTTTGTGTTACGCGCAAAGGACTGTGGAGCAGCAGGAGCACAACAACACACATGTCACTCTGGTGTAGCCAAGACCAGGACAAAACCAGCTATTTTAGGCTCAGAAAGCACCTCTGTGGGAGCCAGACCTAGGGATAGGATTACTTCATCCATGATCCTGTTTTTCAGTTGACAAAATCCTCCTGCGTGGTCTTCTGTCAAGTGCAGTTGAACCCTTTTCCCCTTACACTTCTACAACAATAAATCCCGTCATCACATGCTGACAATCGATTTTGCATGTGTAACTAACAGACGTGGTGGGAAAAGGGTAAAGTGTCATCCTCGGGGTCTAGACGTGAATTTCAAGGCTGCCTTCAGTTATAAACAGTTATCGATTATTCACTTGGAAAGTCAAAGGCAGTGAGGGATGATGCTGGCTGTATAAACCTTGGCAGGATATGGCTGTAGATGCTGGATTGCTTTCATCACATTATCCTGAGGCATCTGAGTATGTGCTGATCTTTGACCTTGACCTTATGACAACTAAAGAGAGGTCCTGGACCCATCACAACAAAGCAGCAGCTTTGCCTGACTGCAGGAGGAGATTCTCACACCCACCCCTGCTTGGATTCCTCCTGTTTGTGGTCCTCAACAAAATTACAGAAGACAATCATCTGGCTGTTGTACTTCTTAATGCTGGTCGTCAGCTCGGTTTGAGGTTGTTGATTGTCATCAGGAAGGCTGCGGTTGCCTCTGCCACTTAACATTAGGATTTATCACATCAAATGTCATCATCTTTTTAGGTTTTATTTTCAAGGGATTTCGGCTCTAACTATGTCATCAGGGGGGGAAAAGAAAAGTGTGTTTAGCATGAATGAAACTGCCTGGAAGCTGTCCTAAGGGTTTTAAATTGTAGAAACAATGTCAGATTAAAGAAGCAGCTCCCTGAGCAGCAGAATCAAGGAAGCCGGATAATTGAAGGATTTATGTCTCAGGACTCAATGCTCCTTTAAAATTTTTGATGTCTAATAAGGGCTGAGCTAACAGTGCAGCCTGGGGTTATTATTAGGGCTCCTTCTCTCCTCCAACAATCTGTTTTCATGAAATCCACGGGAATTTAAATTTTTTGAGACCTTGGCCCATTTGCCAAGTTTACCTTGACACAAGTCAACAGATTTGGAGATTCTTACATGGGGTCTAGTATGTGTCTGGACTACCATGAACATCTCAATTCCATAGGAGACTAAGCTAATACTCTTGGGTGAGGCTCTATCACCTCCTATTGTCCCAGTCTTTTATAATCATGCACAGAGAGCATGTTCCTGCAAAGCACCATCATATTCGGGCTGTGCCAGGGCTGAGCAGCTGCCCATCCTGCCAGTACAGCTCCCTGTGAGCACCATGCCCTGGTCACAGAGAAAAACACGCTGGTATCGCTTGGAAAAGAACATCCTGATGAGTGAAATCTGCAGGGAATGCTCAGCAGGGCTGTCTGTCACTGGGGACAAGCAGGATGACAGATGTTATGAGGCCGTGGCTGAAAGAGGAGAGAAGCAATATATATGTATATCTATCAAACAGCCTGGCTTGTGCAGCTAATAACACCAGAGATTAGATCAGTTTTACTAACGCTCATTTCTGCCATTTCCTCAGGTTCTTTGTATTCCCTTTGGCCTGGAGTATGTAAATAGACTGATTACCTGCTTCTTCACTCTGTTTCCAAAACACCACCTTTGCATTGCTTTCACCGAGGAAGAAAATAACTCGTGGTATAAAACTAGTTATATATCTTTTTATTATTATTTGATGGCAGCATTTCCATCATTGTTATGATTGATCAAGCCTTTAAATCCTGTTCAAAGCCTACATCTTTCCTCAGATCCTGCCACTGTCCATGTAAGAACCAGGAGTTCATATCCAGCAATTCTTTTCTCCTTCTTCCTGCCTATTCCTTTGACAGGGGCTGTCAGAAGAGGTTTCCATCTGCTTTCCAGAGCTGAGTAACTGGTTCATTATAAAGTCAACATGACAGGTTGTGGAAAATGGAATGAACACCTTTCCATAACCACTGTATTTATGCAAAGAGAGATCAGTCTGAAGTGGGACTGCTTATTTTTGCAGATGTCCCTGAGCTGGGAAAACAGCATGGACCAGAGACAGTAAAAGCATTTTTGTTGTCAGTGGTGTAGAAGATTGCAGCTCCAGGGGGGAAAAAAAAAATAAAAATTTGGACATTAAAAAATAAAGTGCATGTTAGAAAAATTTGAACAGATTAGAGAGAAATTGTCTGATCTAAATGGGCAAGAGCAGCCGTGTCCTCAGACAGATGTCTCAGTTTGCCTAGCTTTGAGTTTAAGATAATTGAGGTTTCATCAGTCTAAGGGCCTTGGGAAAAAAAAAATTAAAAATTAGACAAGGGAGAGACAAGTTCTGAGACTCAGAAGTTTCCACTAGCAGGGACAAGGTTGTGATGAGGTCAGGTGGATTTGGGATCCCCTACCAGGCACTTTAATTACAGTTCCATCTCTATCAGGAAGCACTTTCCCTTTGTAACGTGGCTGCAGTGTTCTGAGCCAACATGTGCCTTGAAAAGGGTGGCAAAGCAAACGCACATCTGTGGGCAGGCTGTGGGAAAACAGGTAAAGGAGAGAGATTTCATCTTCCTCTAATCTCTGCAGGTTCTCAATGGCATCACTCCGGGGCAACACTGCAGTGACCACTGTGCAGCAACGCCCCCGGGCAGCTTGAAGCCTTTAGCCCAGAGATGGCAAAGATTAATAAAAGCCATTATAAAATCAAATATTTTTAGTCTGATTTTGGGAGGTGTTTCTCTGTCAGCAGGCTTTGCTCACATGTGAATCAAAGGCTAGCAGGTAGATACAGAGATGTTTTCTTGCTTCCTTTGAAGTAAGGCCAGGTTGGATGGGGCTCTGAGCAACCTGGTCTAGTGGAAGGTGCCTCTGCCCATGGCAGGGGATGGAATGAGATCATCTTTAAGGTCCCTTCTGACCCAAACCATTCTGTGATTCTACAATCCCTCCACACTCAGGCAGCAGAGAGGATTGCCCACATTTTTCAGAAGCAGGGAAGTGCCTTGTGTTGCAGGATTGGTGCCCCAAGCGTGCTGAGCACAGACTCCAGCTGAAGATCCAGCTGCCTGCAGAGCACCACTGGAACAGGACCCTGGTTGTTCAGAGGGCGTGAAGTTCAACATGCAGTGAAATCTCAATTTCACAGGAATTTCACAGCTGAAAACACTCTCTCACTACAAATAAATACAGAAGAGTTAAATCCATGCATCAAGCACAACAGACACTTAAAGAATCATTCCCCCAAACTGGAGGGAGGGTCTGTGCACCCACCACAGAGTGAACCTGAGGAGAGGAATGTGGCTTAGCAGGACAGCCCACACTGCAATAATGTTATCACATTTTTTATCTCAAGTTGTTTATATCTAAAATTGACACATTTTATTGGGTCTAAGTAGTATCATAAAACCAATAAAAAGCAGCTCTGACATTTTTCTCCTCCCCTGTTGTCTCAGCCGCTGCAGCACTGACCTTCTCCTCTCTGTATCCAGTCCATATTTCAAAGGGAAAGACACTCAGAAACCCTTTTTCCTTCTCTACAAAGTTTGCCGGTGCTTGAAATATTGGAAGACCCTTTTTGGGGGTAAAATGACCATAAAAATGTGCTACTTCCTCAGCAACTCCAACCTTTTGCTTCATTTTAAAAAGAAGTAACAGGAGATCTTAGCCAAAAAAAAAAAAAAAAAAACAAAGNATAAAAATGTGCTACTTCCTCAGCAACTCCAACCTTTTGCTTCATTTTAAAAAGAAGTAACAGGAGATCTTAGCCAAAAAAAAAAAAAAAAAGATGGGTAGATGTGTATGGTGGAAACATTATCTGTCTCAAGAAAACCAGTGTGGATGGCCCGTGAAATTAGGCTTTTATCGCTCCAGAACATGACTAGCTTTATCACATAGACTTGATCACACACAAGAGATTTTAGCTAGTGCATAATAACTTATACATCTCCCTGTCCTAAATCCCTTAGGAATGGAGAAGTCAGCTCCACCTGACCATATCCTTGTGCTTTAAAATCCATCCAGTACCACCATGGTCTCTGATCACATCAGATAAGTCAGTCAGGTGTCACAAGCAGGCACCATCTGCCCCTGGTGTGATCTAAGGGACTGTGAATGGTAGTTGTGCTCAGCCAGAGTCCACTGGGTCTGTGATCCTCAAAAATAACCTAAAAAAAGCTTGATATGCCATGGGGAGCAATGGGGTGGACTGAAAACCAAGGTCATTGGTAACAATTCTTTGGTAGCAGATCCATCCAGACCTGTAATACATTACTGCACTCTCAGGAGATCACAGAATCACCAAATGGTTTGGGTTGGAGAGACCTTAAAGCTCATCCCTGCTGTGGGCAGAGACACCTTCTACTAGCCCAGGTTGCTCCAAGCCCTGTTCAACCTGGCCTTGAACACTTCCAGGGATGGGGCAGCCACAGCTTCTCTGGACATTATTCTCCCCTTTTGGCACTTTAAACTGGCTACAGACCACCTGAGATCTTCTGGCTGGCAGGATCTTACACATGGTCTTAGAAAATACAAGGCAATCCCAAGTATTGTGCTGTGCCTGGTGGCCTGAATCAAAGAACAGCATCAGCATCCTGTCTCCTTGAAATTATTCAGTGTCTCGGCTAGACACAGTTTTCTCCTTTGCTCCATCTCCTAAATATACTGCACAGTGCGAGAAATCAAGTTTGCTGTACCCCAAATTCATAATCAGCTGCATTTCAGCAGTGGATGAAGCAAGGTTTCTCATAGCCGGCCTGTAGGTCTCCTGGTAGCACCTGTAAAACATTCTGAATCCCACTGAACTGAGTTCTGCAGACACACAGCATCATTGTTTAATCCTTTTAAAGCTGTTTCTCTGCACCAGATTTGCGCCAGTCCCTGACAGACACCTGTGAAGGGTTAAATCAATAAAGCAAAGAGGATGCCTATAGGCAGCCAGTTCATTTCCCAGTATCAAAGATATTTATACTTTCTCTATGTCTGAGTTATTGTGATAAATATGTTGAGGTTGTTTTATTAGTAAGATAGTTGCAATCTCATGGAACTACTTGCTGTAATACAGAATTCATGAGCTCCTGGCAACAGACTGCATTAAACCACTTAACAGAGGTCACTTCTCCAAAGTTTAGACATTTACATTCTAACCCGCAGCCTGGCTGCAAGCAGTGATTTATCCCCAGCTGCTCAGCCCCCACCTGGAGGCTGCTGGGGTGCTGAAGATGGGAGCTGTGTCTGCAACACCTCATGGTGACCTGCAGGACAAAGCCCAGAGGGGCAGTTGGTTTACAGAGACCTGAAAATGACATTTTATTCCTCTCCTTTAACAAAATAATAAGCTGTGTCCACAAGGTTAGAATAGCTACTTAACATGGCCTCCAAAAATAGGAGCAGAGCAAAGGGAAGATGCTGTAAAGATGCCACAGGTACCGAAAGTTTTAAAGAGGGGATTAGTTTTCTCTTAAATCAGCATCTTCAGGGACAGCAGCAATAGCCAGTGCACCAGAAACAGAGCTGATAGTGCCACCTCCTCCTCAGCAGGCTGGGAGTCAGTCCTGAGCCAGTTTCCTGAAACAAAGGCTGCCTTGGAAACCCACCTACAGCCAGTTAGAGTGGGAGAGGGAACTGCTAAAGCTGGGCATAAACAGAGAGAGGCTGCATTTTGCTCACTGATTCGACAGGAAGGCTCAGGCACGGACTCAAATATACACAAACCCTTCAGTGGCCAAAGAAACCGAGAGCGCAGCTTGACAGTGGCTTTGGTGACTTCCACAGGAGTGTGCACTTCCCTCTGCCAGCAGTTTTCACTACCTGGTCCCCTGCTGTCCGTGTCCCAGCTGGGACAGACTGTTCAGTGTAGGAGTTTGCCCCGAAGAGCATTGCCAGATGTGTCCCCTCCAGGTACAACTGCTCACAATCTGCATGCTGAGCATCCTTCCCCCACAGCCTCTGGCTGCAAGGGCTGAGCTTCTTCCAAAGTTGAAAAAAAAAAATAAAAAAGGTATTTATTTATTTATTTCTAAAGAAAAGATCTATTTATTGGGGAAAGAAGAATTATGGGGAAGATGAGAGTAATAAAACAACATTCTAAAGTCTGGGCATTATTTTTAAAGAAAATTATTAGTTCATAAAAATGCAACTGGGTAAATAATAGGTTAGTCCATCACATAAACATGTTCTAAAAATAACTTTATTGGATCTAAAACATCTATAGTAGCTTGGCTTATTTATCATTTTAACATATATCCATAGTCACAATGAATTTATTAAAATGTTATATCCCATAATCTGCCTGATCAAACTCAGATAAATCGTTGTGCTTTGAACATCTTGTTAACAAGCAATTAATCACAGCCCCTGAGTGCAGCAAAGGAGCTAATTTTGATATTTACTTTTCTTGGTGGCATATGTAATGTGTTCTCCAGAGCTCTCGAGTCCTTCTTGATATCAGTAGAAGTCAGGTGTGATATGTGGAGATGTCTCCTTTCATGCAAAAAAATTCCCATACAAATACCTTTGATAAAGATCAGCACAAAAATCCCAGCCAATTCCCCTTGCACGTTCTGACCTCCATGATCTGTCTCCAACTGCTTTATTGCCAATATCCCTCATCCCAGCATCACTTTGTGTTGAATACATCTGAGTTAGTGGATGATCTGTGCATTCCTGATTCAGTCTTCTCCAAGTAATGCATATAAATAAAATATCAATCTGGATAAGATATAGAAAGTCAGTTTATTTCTGGGCTCAAATGATACTGTGACATGCCAGGCAAATCCCCAGAGTCTTAGCCCCCCCATATCATTACCAGGTTAAATACTGGTTTGATGCAACCATATTAAGGTTTCCTTTCCCTTTTTTTTAATTTATTTTTAAATGAAAACCTCTCAGCAATCTCCCCTCTCTGTTCTAATACCGTAAATAATTGATCATACTGATAAAACATTTTGGCTGGACCAAAGCTAACATTTACCCTCAGCATCTTCAAAATCAATCCCAGGAACACTGAGGGCTCAGCAAGGAGCCAGTTTCACTGAGGCCATTAAACTATCATTGTGGTCTGGGTATTTGTTTGAATAAATTGTTCGTGTTTGTTATCATTTCTTAGTAAAACTAATTAAGGAACTAATTGATTGTTTTGTTGTTCTACTAATTAACTCCATATGGTGCACATCTCCATGGAGATACTGTATGAGTTATTGAAACTTCAGTGATCTAAAGTGTCACTATTGGATGTGGGGACAATTGCTTAAATCCGAGCCTCCTTTCTATTTAAATCTCCTTTTGAGATGTGCTTTCTGTCTTTTCTGCCTCTCTCTTTGGTTACAGACATTCTATGAACCCAGCTATATAAAAACAAGCAATTTGAAAGGTGATGCAGCCAAAGAAGCTAGAGATGTGGTTAATTGCTACGAGAGAGCTTTGTTCTTTATTCTGTGAATAAATGAGGAAGATGTTGGCAACTTCGTTTCTTTGCTCTAGGCTAGTGAGAGCAGAATCTTTAGATTCACTCAGTAGTCAACAGAGCAAGGTAGTTTCCTTAAATCAGTAATTCCACAAAAATCCAGCTCCCCCTCCAGCTTCCAGATCAGCCATCCTCTGCATTAAAAGCTGAGAAAGATTAGCACATAAATAAGTCCCCTAAGAAATCCTGAGTGCCCTCAACCATCACTAAAATCAGGACTAGTGGAAACAATTCCCAGAAAAGCAATTAGTGGGGCTATTTAAATTATTCCACAGTCAGCACTTTCTCCTGGGATTTGGAAGACATGGGTTCAGATCCCACCTTTGCTATGGTCTCGTCATGCTTTATATTTTGTTTGCACAGATCAACCATATGGTATCTTAAGATCCCAAGCATCTGTGTAGCACAAGTAATTCGTGTTCCTGCAATAAGGAGTCTGATCCTACATGTTCCTGGTTATTTTTACCCATTGTAAGTCTCAGTATGATGCCTGCTTTTGGGTCACAATGGTAAAAATCGAATTCAGGACCTCTGATTTTAAAAAGCATTATGTTTGTCTCTCAATCATCTCTGAAGTTTGAAGGCAGAGCCATCATTCTAACAGAATAAATTAGTGCAATTATCCCTTCTATTGAGGCCAAGGTAGCAGTTGCTAAGACAGCCCTGTGGTCAGCTCACACAGGCACAGGTTTTACCCACCCAACAAAGCACACACTGAACATTACGTTCAAGAACTAATTTGTACTCCAAAGAAATTCTTTGGTGAATAAATAAACACAGCATGGGGTAAATATTCAGAGCTCTCTTTAGAGGCTGGCTTTGATGAGAGTGACTGGATAAATCCCTTCAAATTTCATCCGTAGTTGAGCTTAACGATGATGAGAGACTGGACTGGACATAGAAGAATTGCTGTCGTATTTCAAGGTTTCAAGCTGTCTAGCTCAGATATAAGGGCTGGATGCAAAAGCACCATGTTAAAATGACTTCCCTGGGGTGCGCACCTGACGATGCGAGAAAGCTTTTGAGTTCCAGCGATCCTGAAAGCCACACTGGCAGACACTTTAACTTCCAGTAAAGACACCTCTGCCTGCAAGGAGGCACACGAAAAGGCATCTCCTGGTCTGCTGAGTTTGCAGTGGAGCACCTGGGCAAAAAGCAGGTTTGCATGCTTACTCATGTCCTCAGCAAGAAAAGGAATTAGGAGGAAAAGGAGTTAGATTCAGAATGCTAAAAGCCACAGTTAGACTTCAATGTAGCATTAGTTTTCCCAGTGCTTTTCTTTTCTTTTTCCTACAGTCCAATCATTTAAGGAGTTCCCAGAAAACCTCAGCTCCTACAACCAAGTGAAAACTTGATTACGGTGCTATAGTCTTCTAAAGAAATGGGGGTCATGCACTCGCTCCATTTGTGTGTTCATCTCCTAAAAACAACAATGTTGGAACATGTTGACCATCTTTAAGCCAGCTGGCCAGAAAGTTAAAACACTTTAAACACTGGACTTCTGCTGATTTTGTAAAGATGGGTGGCTGAGTAGAAGACAGAGACCGTATGCTTGACTTGAGGAATATATAGAATATGTGGTCCGCTATATTAATGAGAATTACCATATAGCAAAGCCACACTGAAGCTCTCAACCAGAAGGCTTCAAAAAGGACTCACGGCACTTTGGACATCATAGGGACGCCGGGCACACTCACTGCTCTGCCTGCGCTCTCGGATGTTTTCAGGCAATGCTCCAATTCCTGCCACTGGAGGAAAATTAACAACAGAAATACAACCCAAGGCACACTCTAAAAACTCAAAATCCTGAAATATTTTTCTCTCAGTATATATCATAGAATCCCAGAATCGTTTGGGTTTGAAGGGACGTTAAAGATGATCTCATTCCACTCCTTCTGCCATGAACAGGGTCGCGTTCCACTAGCCCAGGTTGCTCCAAGCCCTGTTCAACCTGGAGTTGAACACTTCCAGGGATGGGGCAGCCACAGCTTCTCTGGGCAGCCATATATGTATATGGGAAACAGTTATGTGTACAGACCACATGTATGTATATAAACATATCTGTAACCATAAAATCTCAGGCTTCTTAAGCTAGGTTTATGTTTTGGAAGTTTTAGGAGTATAGGCTGATTTAGGATTCAAATGCTTGGCGCTGGCATTGTTGGACCTTGTGTTTTGCATTCCCTGAGAACATTCATTCCTGAAGCTGCCATTTTATCTGGTACTAAGAGAAGGGGAATGGGCAGCAAACACCAACACTTGGAAGACTTGTCTCAGGCTGATGTCTTCTTCTCGTCTATTGTCAGTGCCTGCTCTTTCCACCTTTCAGTCTTCCAAGATCCAACAACAAACTCAAACAGGAAAACAACAACAAACCAAACAAGCCCACTACATCCTCAATTCCACCTTCATCTAGTCTTCTTAGTTAAAAAGAAGTCCAGAACCACCAGGACACTGCCTGGAGACTGACACAGAGACAGAGAGAAAAATAAAACTAGGGAATAGGGGTGTACTTTTTTCTTCCTTGTACTCTTTAGTATTCAGCACTGACCTATTTTAGCCTTAAGCATAGCATCATGACTGATGATTGCACTCCTCTGGCCTTTGTTTTCAGCTTTCAGATTGTTGATGTATTACAGAAATGATGTTGTCTGAAGCACCTCTGCTGATCACTGAGGCAGCAATCAGCTCACCCTTCGATGAGCCATTGAGACAGTCAGGCGGGCAGCCACATTAGCCTGTCAATTTTGACTCTTCAAACAGAACAATTTTAGTGAATTACAAGCAATAGAAAATCATTTTAGCTGCTCATTAGCTGGGAGACAAGAACGATGATAAATGCTCAGAGACCTTGAAATGGCTTATGCACACACAGCCTTGGTCCACAGCAAGGTCCAGTTAACCCTTGTGCTGGTCAGAAAGTGGTGGTAGTTACAAGTCCGAGACCTACTGGGCTCTTCTCATGGATTGGCAAAAAAACAATCTCTAGCAGGAGTCAGAGTTTCCAAAATGCAGTATCTGTGGAATTTGAACCCCTATAGCTTTTTGGCCTCTTGAAGGAGGCCACCAAGGTGATCAGAGGATGAAGCAGCTCTGCTGTGAGGAAAGGCTGAGAGAATAGGGATTGTTCAGCCTGGAGAAGAGAAGCTTTAGGATGACCTAATTATGGCTTCCCAGGACCTGAAGGGAGCTGACAAGAAAGATGGAGAGACAGTTTACAGTGGCCTGAAGTGACAGGACAAAGTAGAATGTCTTCACACTGAGAGTGCATTTAGATTGGATATTAGGAAAAAGTTCTTTTTTGTGAGGGTGGGCAGGCCCTGGCCCAGGTTGGGCAGAGAAGCTGTGGCTGCCCCATCCCTGGAAGTGCCCAAGGCCAGGTTGGATGGGGCTTGGAGCAACCTGGGCTAGTGGAAGGTGTCCCTGCCCACAGCAGGGCATTGGAACAAAATGATCTTTATGGCTCCTTCCAGCCTAGGCCATTCTATGATTCTTTGATCTTCCACTGGACTGAAATAGTAAGTCCATCTCATTTTTGCAGGAATGTGGCACAAACATGTTGTTTTTCATGGTCTGCTCTATCCCTCTGAAACACAGTGGCTTCAGCAGCCTGATATCATTCTATCCACACACACCCGAACGATGCTTTCGATGCACAAAAGCATGTACTGGATAATGGAGTGGAGAAGGTCTGTGGGAGCGATGTGATTGCATTGCTTAAGGTTGCTTTCTCATGTGGAAGGACAGCACTGTAAATACTAACAGGGAATATAAAGGCCTCTTGGTGCAGCTGTTTTGGGAGGACGGAAAGTCCTGTCTCAGAATTTCAAGCTGCTGACACTGCAAGTCAGGGCATGTTGCAATGTCCTATACACAAGTTTTGGAGGTTTGATTTTAATAGTTATGGAAAAGTAACTCAATCAGAGTTCCTGAACTGGCAGTTTCAGTCTGGGTTCCTCACACAGGTCATATCTCTCAGACCCAAGAAGTGAATTACTAAATAAATAGGAGAGGGAAGGTTGGGGGGAAAAGGCAGTAGTAGGGCAAATTCTGGTAATATAAGAATACAGCTGCAATGATCTCAGTATTCAGATGCTCCTAAATCACCCACTCACACACCGGGAGCTGCACAAACATCACGGTGAAGACCCTTGTACGAGAACCTGGAAAGAAGCAAGGACGTGGAGAGACCATCTAAAGGGTGAGGAATGTTGGAGACGAGCAAAAATGGATTCTGAACTCACCAGGTGTACAAAAGGATTCTAAAGCCATCCTAGCAATCTGGACCTGATTTTAAACTGTAACACTACCGTGGTATTGGTCCCTCACCTGTCCAACACACATTCCCTTCACTGAAATAGATAATGGCTGAGGGGCCACCACGAACGAGGCCATTTGTGCAGCTCGGCCTACAAAGCGCCGAGTACCTGTGATGAGGAAGCTCATTGTGAAGATTGAATAATCCAGATCTGGCCTTGAAATTCTGAGCATTCAGAGACTGAGCTGCACCTCTGAGCACTTTGTCTCTTGTCTGTTGCTATTTCAGGCAGCGTGCTGAAGGACTGGTTCCTCCCGCCATGTCATTGAGAATGACAAAGCCTCTCGCCAGCATTCAGGAGAATTGGATGGATGAAGGACAGGCAGGACAAAGAGGCTGATATTTTGAGAAGCTTCCTTTATTCAGATCAGGTCTTTTAACTTGCCCCTACGCCTTTGTTCCGCTGATTTAATGATTCCTTCCTCCACGCCTCCCCTCTATTTCCATTTGTGTGGATCAACTACAGCAGCAGGAAACCCTTTAATTGGCAAAAACATTTGCTGAGCTGCAGAGGTCTGCAGGTAAAGGAGCACATTCAATGAGGTTCTTTTAGCATACCTTCTCTATTGGCATTAGCCAGGACCATTTTCTCCTCTTTGGGTCTGGATTCTGAGACATCCACAACTGGTCAAATAGGCATTGCTGCTCCATTTGCCTCTTTTTATCAGGGAAAGAAGGATGACACAGGAAAGAAGGTTGGCTTGGGAACTAGGAGACCCAAGTTCAGTTCCCCCTTTCACTGCAAACTTCCTATTGGTCTTCCAGTAAACTCCTTAAGTGCAGCACTTGGGCATTACTCAAGTGCTGCAATAGGTAAGACTTAGGAAACTAAGTCATTAACTTTCAGGTAAGCTTAAGGTCTTAATTCAATACATCACTCTGAGTATGTCACTTGGACATCTAAGTCATTCAAGCTGTAAGATTTTTAACAGTATCTCAGATCTGTCCCTTCACAAATCTGATCCTTAGAGTGTCTGTTCACAGGTCACCCTCTGAGAAATAACAGTACCAGCACTTCTGTACCAGGCTGGGCAAATGTGAGATTACTGTACCACAGCCTGAGGCACCAGGGTGTCTCAGTGAGTCACAAAGAGCTCAGACCTGCAGGTCTTGAACTGTGGTCCACGGGCTGCAGTCAGTGGGCTGCAGCTGATCTCTGTGTTTAGAGTGTAGCACCTCTTACAATTCTGTGCTAGTTTTACCACCAAGGCAAAAGACTCACACGGAAAATTTACAGACAACAACAACAACAAAAAAAAGAGACAAGGTTATGTTTTGGAGATTGGTATCTCCATGGCAATCAAAAGTAAGGGAATGAGACACACCTGGAAGACAGACCTACCAGGGGACTTCACTAGCTGACATGGTGAGACAATGGACAGATGGAGGAAACTGGTACACAGAATAACTTGATGAACTGAGACAACTTTATACTTTGGTTGATTAATATACTGAGGTATCATAAAAAGAAACAAACCCAATACATTAGTCCATCTCTACAGAGATGTGACAGACACATCACGAATACTGATGTATCAGGACCAGGAGACCTCCAGTCGAGCTGCTGTTCATGCCTGTAATTGTTACTTTCTGATTCCGCATTCAGATGGACAGAAGCCTGTAGGAGAATATCAAACTTCCACTAAGACCTTTTTAAATAATAATTACTCTGTAGCAGTGCTGTGAAATCTGTTATTAACCTGAGGCCAAAGGCCACTCTGTTAATCAGTCAGGGCTCATATTCTATCAAAAGAAGCTGGGGCTGATTGCTGGTCTAATCATAGGGTGACAGCGACTGTCAGACGTGACATCTCTACTAGAATGAAAACAGCCCTGAGGGCCCAACTTTGCTGTGGGGGTTACAGACAATGGCTCTTCTGCAGAGGGATTTTGTGTTGGACATGACAAAGTGACGCTTCCATAACTTATACATGTGGTGACTCTTGGGCTCTCAATGGGACATCTCCCTGCCTCGAGGGCTACAAGTAGGAGAGGAACAGCTCTGCAGGGTGGCAGCATAAGAAGCAGTGAGCAGTGCGTGTCCTTTCACACACACACCCCCTTTCAGGTGGTTTTCAGTGCCTGCTACCCTGTCAGTTACTGAGAGATGAGTGCAATGAAAGCAGAAATCAGTGATGTTTCCCCTCATCCCCTTCCTTTGCCTTTCTCAGCCCAGGTGAAATCCCCTCCCGCACTGACAACCAACACAAACCCTACACGTGGCTCAGGTCCCAGGCAAGCTCTTGCCAAGAAAAGGGAAAGCCTGTACAAGGGTGCCAAACAAGGTGAGAACATGTAGGATGGAAAACCAAGAGCACGCTGCCTGGGAGCTATGAGGGGACTGAGTTATTGAAAAGCAAGAAAAATGGGGGAAATTAAGCTGAGTGGAGGCAATTGAGTTGTAAAGGCACATCAGTGTGCAACTGAAGGAGAGAATGCACCGGCTACTCTACTATAAGGCAGTTTTTGCCCTTGAACTACCACCTTGTCACCTCCCCTGAGCGAGCTCCACCTCAGATTCATCGAGCAGAGACTCTCAAGGGAAACCACAGCAGCTCCAGGTTGTTTACTTTCAGTTGCTTTATTGAAATTCTCTCCATTTCCCTTCATCTTCTGCTTGTATTACCAGGTTATTGAGTCTCATATTCATCTGTCTCTAAAAGATTAAACTGTCCCCTGGAAAAGGCCATCATATCCTGGAGCAGGAGATCCCATTTCCACTCCATGCCCCAAGAAATGGAGTCTCTGCAAAGTTTTACAGATTCATAAGTTCCCATCCTTATAAGAAATCTTCTGGCTGGAAATGAGAGAAAAGCCTAAGTGACAGATGCCAGCAGGTTTCTATCCCACATGGCACAAAACCCATCTGCATCGGAAAGGGAGAGTGGGGAAGTGAGGAATCACCACCAGCGTGGTGGAGCTCACCATCTTTGCAGGCTCCGTGGGGCAGGGTTGACCTGCTGGGATGCAAATGGGAGGGAGGAAAGGATAAACACAGAGGTGTGGAGACTGCTTCCCACGGCTTTGAAAGGGAAGCAGCGGCAGGGACCTCACACAACAAGCGTGGGGGTCATGAGGACACAGCCACACTGCTCATTTTGTCTCCCTGGGAGCTGGAGCTTTAGCCACACTTGTCTTGTTGCTGTGTATTCCCGACCTTTTCGCCCAAGACTGTCTGTAGCCTCCAGTCTCTGCCTTCTATTCACAACAGCAATTTCCTTCCTATTGCTGAGGTCCAGTCCCCGTCAGTCATCCCTGACATCCCCCTTTTCCCTCCCTTCCCAGGCCTCACACAGCCATACCAAAGCTGCATATAAATCTCAGGGTGTGGGTTATTTTTTCTCCCCTCAAGCCTAGACCTTTGCTCAAACTCTCACTGTCATCCTCATCTTATCCCCGTTCTTGACAGCTTAAACTTCACACTCTGTCCCTTGCCTAGCAGGTGTATTACCAAGATGCCACTGACAACCATCTGCACCCTGCCTGCTGCACTCTCCTCGCTCCTGGCTGGTCTCCACAGTTCCTGAGAGCTTCCAGGGTCACAGCCTTGTGCTTGTTTCTTGAAACCATTTCAGCAACTCAGTGATGCTCCCACCTGCAGCAGTGCAGCAGGAAGCATCGCTTCCCTTCCCCGTGCACACCCCCACCAAACAGGGCAGCCCACCAGGCAGAGCGAGGTGCTCTCACTGTGCTCCCCACCTGCTTTGGCAGGCCAAAAGATCAACCACAGGCTCTGAGCCGCACTCGAACTATTCCTCTGCTCTCAGTCTTCATGGCACGGTAACATATGCAAAGCAACACCCACCCTCACAGCTCCCCCACTGAAAGTCACAAATCCAACTAATTAAAAGCCAGGCTCTCCCAACAAACACCACAGTACATCTCTGCCTGGGCTGGGAGGGAAGTGCAGGGAGTGCACGACAGCAAGCTGTCACTGTGACTTATTACTTTGTCATACTGTAAATATTATAGAGGCCATATGGATTTTCAATACCTGAGCACAACTGAGGCTGCCATTAATATCAAATGTAATAAGATATTATATGCATGACAATCACAAGGAGAAATTGCCAGGCTCAGAAACTGCCTGGTGGAGCTATGCACGGTTTGTTTTTGCCATGAAGAAGTCAGAGGAAGCCATAATGAATCATTTAGCTGACAAATTTTATCTCTTTTTCTGTTTGCAAACTATCTGCCAGCAGATTGTCATTTTCTCAAATGTGTCCATTATTTGGAACTCGTCAGTGGACAGCCACTTACGTGTCTAATCATGGGCCATTGCTGAAGGATTTGTTGTGGGTGTGCATTGCACTGAACGTGAGCAGATTTGAGCAACTCCCTGGGTCCCATGATGTGGTTCTCTTTCCTGACTGGATGAGATGGTTTGGAAGCCACTGTGGATATTAAGGACTGTGCATCAGAACTCTGCTTAGCATGCCTTTGGCAATGTTTGTTGGAGAACAGATAGAAGTGGACCTGTGCAATATCTGGAGCACTCTATTTCAGCCACATTGGCTGGTCAGGGTACCTGGCTGTGGAGGTGGATGATAACACCAGTGGGCTTCCCTGACCTTGCTCTCCACTGTGTACTCCTGCAGCAGAGTTTGCCCTTGCAGGGATCAAGGCCCCCCCTGAAGCCCACACAACATTGGCTGCTTTCCTGGCTAATGAGGCTGAAACACTTTCTCCTCTAACCTCCTAAATCCAGTGGACTTGGTGAGAAAGTTTTACTGAGTTTAGGCCATCAGAGCCAGTATTAAACTGGAGATAATAACCTGCTACTTTGCCTCCTGAGGGTATTTTTACTTGTTGAAAGGAACAAATTGCAAGAATCTGATAGAAATCATCTTCCTTTCCATATCCTCCCTATTCCCTTCCCATTGCTCTGCTGGCTGGTGGTAATATAAAGGCAGTGCCCTCTGAGTATATGCAGTTTATAGGAAGCTTGCACTGACCATTTGCATAATGGACTGTGCTCCCTGGTGCAGAGTGTGACAGGAATCGCTTACACACACTTTATTACAGATTTAATATAGTACCTTTCACAAGAGTCAAACACAGAGCTGAAAAGGAAAACAAGCCCCTCACGAAGCACATGGATAAGCACATAAAGCAAGAATAAACTGAGATTAGAGAGGTTGGGGAAAAAAGCATAAAAGAACTTGAGTTAGGTTTTAAATGAGTTAATGAGCCCGCGGTTTGGCTGTCTGAAGGGAGATTTCTACCAAACTGCTGAGTGCAAGAAAAAAGGCTCAAAGTGAGAAATTTGAAACCAGTGACAACACAGCCACCAAGAATAAATCTGGCAGCAAATGCAGGGAGAAAACCCAGTGTCTGCAATAATGATCACAATTCCTGTTCCTTTCCATCAGGTGCCTCCCAGCTGTGGCTGCCAGAGGGGTTTAGAAAGATGGGCTTTCCCCATTCTACATGCAGGGAAACTGAGGTACAGAGCAATGGGGTGACTTGCCCCAAATCATCACTGGGAAATCCAGAAGGAAAACCCCATCTTGTGACACCCAGACCAGTTCTGTGCCCACAGTTCCCAAACCAACAATTGGACAACCTGTAACTCACAAGACTGCTCTAAGTCACCTGCCAAAGGAAAAGTGTCATCTGTAAATTATTTCCATTGAAAAGTTCAACCCTTGAGAAATACCGGGGACCATGAAGGGTGTGAGGCCCTAAATATTTGCAACAACTGCATTAAGCCATACAATTCCTCAGCAGAGCACAGAAACTGTACGACAAACCACTCACTTCATGCACGTTTCAGGTGGCATCATTTTGTTTTCTCACAACTGCTGTGACTGGTACAGGTGGCCGTGATTCAGTCTCACTGAACTGCTCTGCTGGTAGAGGGCACAGGCTCTGTAGATACACTTGAGCCCGTGGGGAAAAGGGAAAAAGGGAGAGAAATTGCCCTTTTGGAACTAGTTTCCCATGACAATGTTAGAGTGGTACAAGATAAGGATAGTTCCCCCTCCGTGAAATACAATAAAAACAAAATATAAAAAGAGAATGGCAACAAGAAGAAAAGCTTTTCAGTGGAGTTAGAAAAGCTATTACAAGTAGCAGAACAAGCTTCAGTGTAGCACATAAAGCTGTACACAGCTGCCCACAGCACAATCAGGTGCAGCTGGAGTGATCCAGGCTCTTCAATAAATCTGGAGCTAAGGCTAAACTTGCAAATATTTACAGAGCTTTCAGTGAACCATCCACTAGTGCCTGGCTCCAGGACATCTCTTTTTCTTCTTTCTGGCTCCTCCTTGCTGACCT
This sequence comes from Sclerurus mexicanus, assembly GCA_013396755.1. Taxonomy (NCBI): domain Eukaryota; kingdom Metazoa; phylum Chordata; class Aves; order Passeriformes; family Furnariidae; genus Sclerurus; species Sclerurus mexicanus. The sequence continues at coordinate 1,227,505 of VWZF01004054.1, read as the reverse complement.
CTTCTGCAGCCTTCATTTGAGACACCCAAGAAATCAAATTTCTCTCGCAGGTTTCCATCCCTGTGGCTGGTGTGGTCCAACATGCTCATCTTGTTTTATTGTTCTTCTTCACTGCTTTGTCTAAATCTTGCCTGTAGCATCACTAGGGAAAAGATCGGGCCAGAAAAAAATGGATGGTGCTACATTATTAAATCATAATAATTTCCAGAACTGAGCTACAAAAATCTGGGTTTCATTTCCAGCTCCAAACTGTTATTTCATTCATGTATTAACTTAGTCTTTAAGATCTCTTGCTTTTATTTATCAGCCGTTTCCAGAAGTTGTTTTTATTTCACTGAGCCCCAGCAGAATGTCTGGCACAGGCTGGCTCAGTCACAGCCCTCACATTGCAAGGGGCATGCTGATTGTCAGAATCACAGAATCATGGAATGTACTGACCTGGAAGGGACCTGCAAGGATCATCCAGTCCCACTCCTGCCCCTGTGCAGGACACCCCAACAATCCCACCCTGTCCCTCAGAGCGTTGTCCAAAGAGAACAGAGAAAAAAAATAAATAAAAAAAATTGTTTATATTGAAACTGTCCAGCCCTTTGCTCATCCTCATGAGAAATCTTTGAATGGAAATCAAGACAGAAGAGACAACTTCTAGTGATGATGTTTTAGGCTGGTAGAAACACTGAAGTTAAAGAATGCTTCGTCCCATTCCCTTTTCTCCCAGCATCGAGGTTCTCCACACAGCCCAGCCCTAAATGACTCAGTTAAACCAGTCCTATTGAATGCATTAACATTAGCACTCTGGCTCTAAATAAAGATTATTTGTAGGTAGTAAAGGCTGAGGTCACTTGGCTTGTCCAGCCTGGAGAAGAGGAGGCTGAGGACAGACCACATCATGATCTGCAGCTTCCTCACAAGGGACACCAGAGGGGCAGCTCCAACCTCTGCTCTCTGTGACCAGGGACAGGACCCAGGGAATGGCTGGAGTTGTGTCAGGGGAGGGTTAGGCTGGTTATTGGGAAAAGGTTCTTCCCCCAGAGGGGGGTGGGCACTGACCTGGCTCCCCAGGGCAGTGGGCACAGCACCAAGGCTGCCAGAGCTCCAGGAGGGTTTGGACAACGCTCTGAGGGACAGGGTGGGATTGTTGGGGTGTCCTGCACAGGGGCAGGAGTGGGACTGGATGATCCTTGCAGGTCCCTTCCAGGTCAGTACATTCCATGATTCTGTGATTCTGACAATCAGCATGCCCCTTGCAATGTGAGGGCTGTGACTGAGCCAGCCTGTGCCAGACATTCTGCTGGGGCTCAGTGAAATAAAAACAACTTCTGGAAATGGCTGATAAATAAAAGCAAGAGATCTTAAAGACTAAGTTAATACATGAATGAAATAACAGTTTGGAGCTGGAAATGAAACCCAGATTTTTGTAGCTCAGAAACAGGAGACAGCAGAGATGGATTTATCTTAAAATGGAAAGACACAGAGTGACAGAACCTAAAAATAAAATCTCATTCTTAGTTGTGCTGAATAGTAAGCGATTAGCAGCATCCAGTTGGAAACACCACTTGGGCTCTGACAAATACACTGCCAAAAAAAAAATCAAAAACCTAGGGAAGGAGCACTAAATCTGTACTCTGTCTGCATATAAACTAATGCTGAAACCACTAGGAAGTGTCAGGAGACTCCTGAGCAGAGGAAAGGATACGGAACTGAGCTGCGCACAAAATTCCTTTAAAAATAATTGGAGAAACTAACTGCCCAGGAGGAACGGCCTGAGAGATTCGTACCTCAGATGGTGGGCACACAAGACCTGAAAAAAACCCAAAACAGCTTCCTTCCCCCAGATTCAGGGGTGTGGAGCTGAAGGAATCAGCAGCCTCACAGCCCCTTGGTGAGCCCCGGCTGAGCCCTGAGCCCACACACCTTTGTGAAGAGGAGAAACTCAACACATGACATATCAAGGTTAAAGCTGGCAATCAATAGCTCCAGCCTAACTTAGAGATTCATTTGATAATGAGAAAATTTACCTCTTCATGTGTCAATTTCCTCATATGTAAATGAAGAACTATGATTAGACACCAAGATAATGACACTTGGGCAAACCATGGATATTTTTAAATTAATTTCCTTCTGCTACATACACCTGAAAGCTAAAAGGCAAATGGATTTAGTCTGATTTTTAATGAGAGCTGAGTATGAGTTTTAGGACAATACAGACTTAGTTCTCAATGTTTACACAAATTTGGTAACTCTAAGGCAGGTGCTGTCAGCCAGCACTCCTCATTTTCCACTCATCAAAGCCCAAGTTGTTGCAAGAGGAGGGTTAGAGCAACCACCAGATTCATCCTGATATTTAGTAGACATTTTTAATATTTATTAATATATATATATATAAAATATTAGTTATGAATACAGTGTTCAGCCCGGAGAAGAGGAGACTGAGGGCAGAGTTCATCAGAGTCTGTGGCTTCCTCACAAGGGGTAGTGCAAGGGCAGCTCCAACCTCTGCTCTCTGTGACCAGGGACAGATCCAGAGGGAATGGATGGAGCTGTGCCAGGGGAGGGTCAGGTTGGATCTCAGGAAAAGGTTCTTTCCCCAGAGGGTGGCGGGCACTGACCAGGCTCCCCAGGGCAGTGGGCACAGCCCCAAGGCTGCCAGAGCTCCAGGAGGGTTTGGATAACAGGACAAGGTGGAATTGTTGGAGTGTCTGTGCAGGGCCAGGGCTTGGACTGAATTATCCTTGTGGGTCCCTTCCAGGTCAGGATATTCCATGATTCTGAGATTTTATAGTGAGGAAAACTGGCATGTAGAGCAGGCCAACACCCTAATGCACCAAATTGGAAAAGGTGATACTGCCTTTGGTTGTGGATCAGGCTAACTATTGATCAACCCTCTGCTTTGAAATGTGTTAAACAGCAATCTTCACATCATCTCCAAAAAATAGAGCTGCAGCAGGCCCACAATTTAAGAGACCACAAGCAGAAGTCATCTTCTAGTTCATTAAAGATGTGTATGAACAGCAAACAGTTTTAGTAACACATAGACAAGACAACATGCTGTGCCATTATCAGCCACTGAAATCTTGTTTCCTCCATTAAAAATTCCGATTAATTACCAAGATACATTGCAGAGTGACAACGCCTCTTACTAGAAAAGGTCACACTTCCTGCTACTGCATTTCCCTCTGCCTGCCTGGCTGGGAATATTCACCACCTATCACAGCATCAAATGAGTTCCTGCCCATGTCATATTATTTACAAAACCTTTCACACAGCTCCAATACGCTGGGACTGAGAGTGATAATAAACTCTATTCTGACATATCAATGGCTCAAGGAAATTTCCTATTGCTATTTTCAACACAAAATGAAACATCCTAGCAGGAGCCAAAGCTGAAGGAATCTGTTCTGAAGGGAATGATTTCAGGTAATTTATCATTATGAAATGAAAATGCAAAAGCCATTGGAGTCTCCCAAAATAATACAAATAAACCCGTGCTGTAAAGTCCACGGTCACTGAGGGTTTATATCCAGCAGTACTTGGCCCAATAAACATCAAGAGAGTAAATCACTCTTCATATATCACAGTTACCTGCCAGGGTGTCAGGCAGGGAGCTTCTAGTGCATCTGGGACACAGGGCAGCTTTCATGACATTTCCCTCCAGTTTCCCTTTGCCATCAGTACTAGGAACAGCAAACTGGAGAGCTGAGCAGTGTACGTGGGGTGAGAGAGTCAATTGCTGCCTTCAAAACTTGTCCAACAGACTTTTGCTCATAGCCCTGTCTGCCCTGGGCTTTGCTGGATGTGAATAGAGGTTGGTGGATGATTTCAGAAACTGTAAAATGGTCAAGAAGTGTAGTCCTGAGAGGGAAAATTCACAAATATTATGCAGTGAGGCTGCACAGAGCATCCTTGAGTAACTGCAAGTGAAACGGAAGGTCTAGGCTTGAATACAAAGTTTCTGTTGGACTTCAATGTGAAATATTTAATTTTTTTACTCATTAAATTATGGTTTAATTATTTGCACCAAATATTTCTTGTGACTGAAGAATTCAAGCTACAAACCAGAAGCTTTTTGGTAGAGTTCTGACCAGGATTCAGTGTGCTGATGAGCTGATGGACTTCCCAGTGCAAACAGGTCTAGTGTGTGCTTTGTGCCTCGCATGGCTGTGCCAGAGAAATGCTCCTTCTCCCAGGTAACAGGGACAGGACAAGAGGTTAGATTGGATATTCGGGAAATTTTCTTCGTCAAAAGAATTGTCAAGCACTGGCAGAGGCTGCCCAGGGCAGTGGTGGAGTTACCATGCTTGGAAGTGTTCAAAAAATGTGTGGATGTGGCATGTGGGGACAAGGGTTAGTGGTGGGCTTGGCAGTGCTGGGTTAATGTTTGTATTTGATGACCTTAGAGGGCTTTTCTAACCTAAATGATCCTATGATCCTACACTTGAACTCCCATAAGATCAGTAGAAGAAGTCTTGTAGTTCATGGAGGAAATGCTTGTTTCAAAGGCTTCTTTGTAGGAAGAAAAATATGTCATTTCCTGCATTCTCAACCTTCCAAAATCATCATGACCTCCTGAATCCATCTCTGCTTCCTGAAATTGGACGACTCTTCAATTCCTTTGTCAATCTGTAACTGGGAGTGACTTGGGATCAGAATAGAAGGTTTGTCGGTGCCAAGGTGTGTAGGAAAGGCAGCATGAGGATACTGAGCTAAAAACCCAGAAGCTGATACCCAGCAAAAGCAATGTGCCCAAAAAGTGCTGCATGGAAGGCTGGAAGTACACAAGTCATGGCAACTTCGGCTTGAATTCCCAGAGTGTGAAATTTCCACCTCTTTGACTCATGTTGTACCTGATGTGTCTCTAAGCAGTGCTATTAATCTCACTTGTCTGCTTACATTCCTGATGTGTGAAGACTGGGAAAAAAGCAGAGGGTCACTCAAGTGGCTCTTTAAGGAAATTTCCTCAGACCAGACTCAGATGAGAACTGAGTTATATTTAAGATGATTTTGTACCACGAGACTGGTGGTTCATTGATGTGATTATGGACACTTTTGAAACTGGTAAGAGTGGTGGATACCAGGCTCCTGAGACTTGCTGAATGTATCTAAATAGAAAGTATGCCTTTCTGTCAAAAATGGCTGTGTTTGTGCTGAGAGTGACAATCTCACTAAGCAGGCAAGCAGGGCAGGAGAGGATATTAATGAGGCAGAAGCCTGTGTTGTAGGAAGGTCCCCATTTTGTTTGCACAAGCAGAAGGCAGAGACAGGCACAGAGAGTCAGGCAGAGCCCATCCTTCAGAGTTTCCATCAACCCACAGCACCCCTCCATCTCTCTGAGGTCCATGTGCCATTTTATTCTCTCCCATTCCTAATCCAGCAAGCACAGGTAGCTCAGCTCCATCTGGGAGAATCTGCAGAGGACTAAAGGGTCCAGCTACCATGAGAATGTGTTACCCCAAAGAGCTTAGAGAGCGCACACCTGAGGATCCCGTGCAGCCTCCAGAATGGAATTTTAGCCCAGAAGCAGGCAGGACACTGGGATGCACACAACAAACAAATATTTAGAGATGAAGAAAGGCTTAGAGCTTGGCTGAAGGCAGCTAAAGAAATAATGGACAAACCCTCTGATCCTTGAGTGATTGGGTTAGAGGAAATAAATCCTCACTGCTGCTTGTTTGACTTTCACTCCTCAGTTTCATGCTTGGAAGTTCAGCTCTTTCTTTCACAACATACTGACAGAGGATTTGCAGTTGATTGGCTCCCACAGATCCCAGAAAAGAGGTTTGATGGCACAGGTGTCCTGTCTTCATTGGTACCCAGCAGCATGTCAGAGTGTTAAAAAGATGTTTCAGAGAGAGGGAGAAAGAGAAGGGACCTGCACAAACCCAGTGTTTCCAGTCAGGCGCTCTGCAAGTTAATTCTGATGCCAGAGCTTCGGATGGAAAAGTTTCTTTTTTATTCTGTGTCTAATGCAGATGAAGGGTAATACATATGGAACTTGTTTTTCAGCAGCAACTTGCGAAGTAGTAGAAGTTTTAAATCTAGGGCAAGTAAATCAAGCAGAAATAAAGAGAAAGGACATGCAAGTTGTAGTTGTCCTTCTCTATCACTGAGCAGGGGAGCTCTGGGAGGGCAGAGCAGAGGCTGCAGCATCCTCAGGAGCAGCCCCTCTGCCCCTCACTGTTGCCTGCTCTGAGCCCCTATTTGTGGGGAGGTGGCACAGACACTGCAACTATGTGGGAAAAAGCAGTTGAAGGGAATGGAGAGAAATCTAATCACATAGCAGGAACAGCAACGCTGGGAGGAAACCATTTGTTTTGGAGTTTGCCTGGCTTTGCTGGCTTTCCTGGTGTGGGGAATGAGGGCAGCGTCTGACTGGGATTTAAAAAGAAAAAAAAAAGCAAAAACAAAAACCAAAAAGAGACTGGGTAGAACAGAGGAGCTTAGAAATGTCACAGTTTGTCTGTCTGAAAGTCTTGAAAATATTATTCATATCCTCAAACTGGTAAACACTAAGATATTTAAATAAACACCCATTAACTCATCTGTCATTACATGAAATTCTTTCACAGATGCTATTCATTTCATTCTGTATCTAAACTCTGATTATACTCAGTGGGGGACTTTTTGCTATGACAAATAACTAAAATGGTCAGGATTTTAGTTATTATGTGTAAGTCCAAAAAGGAAGAACTGGTTTTAGAAGGAAATGTGCTTACACAAGCTGGGTAGACCAAACTACCGCAAATGACAGTAAATTTCAAAATGATCTGAACACCTCTCTTCCTGTTGCCTTGAAAAGCCTGCCTATTTTTTTTTAATGGTTTATTAAAGCTTATTGCTTTTTTAGGCATGTCTGTAGTTGTTGGTTTAGCTGGTCCAGGAGCACAGCACGGGCTGGTACCCTGAGCTTCCCACGCCTCCTGAAAACTCCTTCCCTTACAAGATCTCTGCTGGTTTTGCAAACACTGAAAGCACTGGTGGGTCACCAGGTTACTCTGAATCCAAATGAGCAGAGGATATGCCTGAATGCAGAGCTGGAGGGAGGGCTGGAGGCAGCCTGGCCACTGGTGCCTCCTTCTCCACAGCTGCAGAGCTGGGATTGCCTGGCCCTTTCTTAATTGAGCATCCTCCCATGGGTTAGAGATGCAGGGGCATGTATTCTCATCCCAGTGAAAAAGAAATGCGGGGAATCATTTTCCTCGGCTAAAAGCTGCTGGACAAGATAGTTCATTCTCCTTGAAAAGTCAGATACAGCTTCTTCATTTATTTCACAAAGACATTCAGCATTTTTTCTTGCGTTTACCACACTTGAGAGCCTCACTGGGATGAACTCAAAAATCCCAGGGAGAAAAAAATGTTACAGCTCTATCACAGCAATTCTGGAAAGACAGACAGAGATCCTGGTGAACTTCAGTGGGATAGCACAAGCTGAAGTACAGGAAAGTAAATAATCAGGAAATTTTTGTGTAAATACTATGGCAGCATCAGCCCCTCCTGCCTATTCCCCCTCTCTGTCTGCGAACTCAGAGCATCTGTCCACATCTCCCTGCGCCAGAAGGATTACCACAGAAAGGAATTTACATTCTGTCAATTAAAACACCATCAAGCTAAGGATTAAAGTCACAAACACATGAATTAGAGATGGTGCCAAGGGACTCTACCTATCTATCTTTCATGAGTTTTTAAGGTGCTTGCTCTAGAAGCATTAAAGGCACCTTTAATCTGCTACATTTACGTGCGTGGCATTTACTTAGAGTGGTGGCCAAAGAGGTGTCAATGAGCACAGGGCAAAGCACAAGCCAGGACTGGCATATTCCTCCCTCTCAGATTGCATGTGCAAGTTGTACTTTCCCTCACTCGAACTGTTTATAAAGTGTTGCATATTACTGTGACAGACACTAAAACACCACCCTCACACCTGCTGAAAGTGCTTTATGCAAGGCATCAAAAAGAAATCTGGGCAAAACTTCACTGGTCCATACACTGAGGAGAGATGGGGCTGCTGTGTATTCATTCCCTTAGCAGTGGCTACAGGACTGTACACCAGCATTTCCTGCATTAATGCATGCTAAATTTTAGCTTCGGGTTAAAGCTTAGGAGAATGAGGATGCAGGTTTCAGATGGTTGAAAAAATGTACAGGGGAATAAAAAAAACCCCAATTTGATCGCATTAAACAAGCCAATGGTGAACGAAAGGGTTCAACCCCTGTGCCAAATTGCCCGTCAGGAGATGAATGTGCTGGTGGTTTCGTGTTTTATGGCCTGAGTTAACCCTGCTGTGGTTTACACTGAATCAAGGTGGAGCAGATGGCAGGAGGATTTCCATGTTGTGTCCGTGCTACATTTCCAATTCAAATGGCAGCACTTGGCTCCACTAGCAAGAAATAGGAAAGAAGTTTGGGTTATTCTGTATTCCAGTGCAGAAAGACCAAAACATTTTGATTTCAGCCTAAATTACCTCCTGGGTATATTCAGCGCACAAAATGGCCTTTCTTACCCCATGACTCTGGTGGCAGGCAGAGCGAAAATGCAATAGAATACAATAAGAATGAAATATTTTGTCTTATAACTGTCCCCATATCACATACTTGGGATAATGTAGTAGAAAAGTCACTGTGGTGGAGCTCCAAAGAAGCAAGTTTAACCCCTGATTTAGCCTTCAACTTCCTGGACAATATTCAGAACCTTAATTCCTCCTGCCTTAACTGGAGGAACAATTCTTCCCTGCTCATCCTACACTCATTGTCAATTTTTCATGGGAGGAACTGTGAACATTTTGTGTACTCTGATAAGGAACGGCATCTCCAGTTGCTGTCTTAATACTCCGTAATAAATGAGAGTGTGAATTGGCACATGCTGGGGTCGGTTCCCTGGGCTTGGCACACCAGCCTGGTGGAGCATTTGTCACCCTGCAAGCCCCCGGGCTGCCAGCCCTGTGGCTTCCACAGGAACAAATGGAGTCTCCTCACAGTCAGGGAAGATTATTGCAGTTTGATTATAGACTTGGCTCTGATGGTTTGCTTGTGCTACTGAGAGAAGAGACAGAGTACAGCCTCTGTCCTTTGGAGACTGGGACACAAATGAGGAGAGAGAAGATGGAAAACCCTCCATGAAAAACACGGACAGGGCTGCAGTCTCGGGGTCGTTTGTCTGGGTATTTTAATAATGATGAAGTGGCAGCAGCTTGCCCAGCAAAAGGTCAGAATTGGTGCACTTCGGAGGGGAAGGGATGCAAAGGAGCTGTGCACTTTTGCAGGGAAGCTTATCTTTAATCTGCAGCACCTCCATTTACCTCAGGGAATATACTCCACTTGGCTGAATTTGAGAGCAGGGTTCAGCCCTGGGGGGGAAGGAGCTCCAGATGCAGAGGCGCAGCACAGGAATGAGTGCAGAAGTGAGGCAGGAGAAGCAAACTCGTACCTTAACCTGCACTGAGCAACCACACTGTAACTCAGCTGAGAGCAGACCCTGCCACCACAAGGAGTCCTGTCTGCCCTGCCCTTCATGTCTCTCCCATGTCCCCAGTCCTGCATTCATGGGACTCTCACCTCCTTCTAAGCTCTTCTAGTTTTGTACCTGTGTCATTTTTACAAGAGGATCTAAAGCACACCCACCCCTTCTGCAGCCCTGACAGTCTTTAACAATTAGAGGTTGAGTCCAAGCCCAAGTTACACTGGTCTTTGTAGATCCTTCCAGCAGTACAACACAGCACACATTTCAAATGTCCCTGCATAAAAGGGCCAAACCCCATTATTCATGTTGTCTCTGAACCCTCTGCTGGTATCTCTGTCTTTTCCTCACTTCTACCAACTCCAATGACAAAACAAACACAGGTGGGTGGTAAAAGAGCATCTTCCCCTTCCCTCCCTCTCTGCTCTACCATTGCGCTCCCAACCTGGGTGCAAGCTGCCTGCCATCTCCCTGCTTTCCCTGGACCCTTTTTCCCCGGGCTGTGGTCGCCCCACTGCCCCAGAGCTGTCCCTGCTCTGAGGAAGGAGCCGCTGCCTGCTGGTGAGAGGCAAACCCCTCCAAACTTCCCGCTGCTACCTCGAGCGTCGAGCTCCCCAGCAAGCCCAATCTACAGGCGAGAGCAGAGCCACTAAACAGCGAGTTCCTCACTGTTGCAGCCGCTAATGAGCCACTTACTTGGCATGAACCTTCCTGCTGGCGCTGGCACAGCCCGTCCCTGCCAGCTCCTGCCTGCCAGACCTTGGGAAAGTGGAGAGGCGCAGGGTGGGGGGCCCAGTGCTGCACACACAGCCATCCAACAGGAAAAAACTGTGGTTTTCAGCCCTTACCATGACCCAAAGGGAACGGATTACTCTCTTTCGTCCCTCTTGCTCCATTAGGAAATAATTCTGACGAGCTCTTTGAGCCAGGGAAGCAAAAAGCAGCACTGATGTCATGTTGGGCACCAGGTGTGAGCTGCAGTGGTGTGTGTGGTGTTCATTTGGTACCCAAGCACCTCCTGAGCTCACTGACCTCTCATCAGGTCCCTTCGTGGCAATGGGTGTGTCACACGCCTTAGGAAGGCACAGCGATTTCCCTTTCTCCTTGCTAGCCAAACTATCAAAGTAATAAGTTGTGAATGTCTCTGGAGTTACTGGTCCCTGTGTGTGGGAGACTGTGCCTTGGAGCTGCTCTTGCCTGGAGAAATATGTGAAGTTTAAGGGACTAACTCCAAATAACCTTGTGAATTACAGCCCTGCTAGAGGACGATACGAGTCCATCACCCCAGCCTCCTGTTTGTGATAAAATCTGTCTTATAAGCAAAAGATTATGGCCCAAATTAAATCATATGGAAAGCACAGGGCAATCCCCTCACCGCATTTTTGAATGGTGTTACACTGAGGCACCATTAAATAAAGGGGAGTTACATCCCTTTTCCTCTGTGAGATCCACAGAGCTTGGACCCAGTTCTGCTCCTAAAGGCAGCCAGGCTGCAGCCATTTACCCCAGTGTTGGTTTTGGCTTCCTACACCTACATTAGTTTTTGCTGCAACATTCCATGATATTAGGTGCTTTTCTCAAGCAATGAGTGATGAAGACACTTATAGAGAACTTTATAGCACTTCAGTTGACAATTTTCTGGGTTGAATGTGCACCTCCCTCCTAGCAAAGGTCTCTGCACCACAGATGGTGTTTTACATATAGCAGTAAAATGACATAGTTGGAGCTGCAGCATATGTGCCTTTCCCGTGTCTCCATATCCCATGCAAGTCCACTGGGTTTCCAGCTAGCTCCCTTTTTTGCATAACTCAGCTTAACATTCAGCAGATGGGACACTGGCCTCTTGTTCTTCCTTCAACTGATAAAATAGATTGCAGCATTAAAGTGGAGGAAAAGAATATGAGCAGGACCTTGCTCGTGAATGTTATAACGTTTCCCTCCTCTACAAAGCCACAGCTTAGCAATGTTATAAAATTACTGTTATCTCTTTCCCAGTCCCCCACAAAATGGATTGGCAGCGCTCACTTTCATGGGCTTCCATTTAAGGGAATCCTGCAGGTTCTTTGCTGTTTTAAGCTTGTGAAATGTTTCCCACCTGATTCATTGAGAGTTATTATTAAGGTGAATTTAGCATTGTCTAAAACTCGCGGATTGTCCATCCTGGGAACACGATGTAGTTTTCAGCTACAAACTATTCCAGCAGGGACTGGCGAAGATAATTTCCCAGAGATGCTCACCAACATGCCCCGTCTGCCCTCTGCGAGGAGGAAGGGCAGGAGACCATTTCCTACTCAGATACTGCCTCCTCCACCAGACCCTTCTGCTGTGGGACTGTGGTGTGATGGACAGACATGGTTTAGTCTTCTTTGCCCTGCAGTTTTCCAAGGAAGGTGCTTCCTTGAATGGTGTTATCTGAGGGTCAGTGCTGTAGAGGAGATCAGTGACCTTGTTAGACCCTGAACACTGATCCAAGAGGGTCTGGGAGATACCATCAGAGAATGATCCCCCAAGGACAGTGACAGCAGAAGAACAGAGAGATTGAAGAGATCAAGATATGAAGCTTGTTAGCCTGGATTAACCTCTAATAAAATTGATCTCAGCTTACTCCTAGCTGGAAAACACACCAGAAATGTTCTGAAGAAATACTTGTTCATATCACCCACATGAGCAACTTCCACAGTTTATTTTCCATTTCTTCAAAACCACCTACCCTGACACTCACACAAAAGAAATCACATTTCCTCCTTGCAGAGAACAAGAAGTGAACTCTCTCATCTAGTTGGCTGCTCAGGCATCAGTGTGCTCCAAAGACCCACAATTCAGGCTCAGGTGCCTCCAACAGTGTCTCTGTGAAGCTACAGCAAAGAACTCCTCCAGCAAAGCCGTATCATGCCTTGACAAGCCTTTGTTTCCACTGAAGTCCCCAGGGATGAAGCACTACTGAGCTCCTCTCCTGTACAGGCAGAGCAGTGTGTTTGCTGCATGTCCAGCTTTCAAGCCTCTCTCCCACCCTGACTCTGCCAGGGGTGATGGTTGTTTCCAGGCAGCCTGTCTTAGAGCCTTGTCATCCTTAAAACCTTCAGTTTTAAGGGTGAAGTAGTAGGGGGTATAAACAACATAAATGCTCTACATTTCTCTGTATTTTCAGTTGACTGCTCAGAATGTTTGAGTTCACACTAAAATATTCCTGAGGAGGCAGCAGAACTTTTCTGCCCCTTTACTTCTGATCACCAAAGAGAATCAAGATGCAGCTGAGTTGATGCAATGACATCAGCTGACATTGCTGTTGTCTCTGAAAAACGTGTCACAAAACTTCTGGATCTTCCCCTTCCTTCATTAAGAAAAAACTTGCAATTTTGGAGCCAGTCTTGTGATTTCTAGAAGGATTTCGTGAGTCCTTAAAGCTCAAGGTTGGCAACATTGGCCCTACCCTATATTCCAGGAGCATATGACAAGGAGACTTGCTATATCAGCTAACTTGTAAACACTGAAAACTGCCTGTACTTATGTTGAATAATCACTTTTGCAGGGCAAGCAAAAAACAAAGCTCATGGTGCTTAAAAAAAGGGGGGGCAAGCTGAAATCAATACACCCTTAGTTCTCTTGTCTCAGCAAAAGGAGTCTCAGACGGCTTTTTAACCCTTTCACACTCTAAAGAAGAGGAGAAAAAACTCCGAACAGGCCGATCTCTGTCTTGTCACATCTGTTAACATTATTTCTCTGATCTGATTCAAGATGTTGTGACAACAGCCTAAGCCCATGTCCAATAAATATTTTAAAATACGAGACATGTATGGTAAAATATTAAGGCCCACAGCAAGTGTAATGAGTAGTGTGGTGCCTGGGCAGGGATGAGCCCGTGGGAGCCCTGGCAGGAGGCAAGAGATGTGGCACTGCACCCCCAGGTGCCCATGTCTTGTCTGATGCATCACATAACTGGCACAGCACACGCACCAACATCTCCGAAAGAGCAGCCAAGCTGTCTCAGGGACCTGCTCACCATTCTGTCCTCACCCTATTGCCTGTATGAACAGTGAGCAAACACATAACTTTTCCCATCTCATCATAGAATCAGAGAATTGTTTAGGTTGGAAAAGACCTCTAAGATCATCGAGTCCAGCCATGTCAGGTCCACCTCTAAACCATGTCCCCGGGTACCACATGTACATGTTTTATGAACACTTGAGGAATGTTGATTATACCACTTCCCTGAGCAGCCTGCCACAAATGAACCACAAAACCTCTACATCCACATCCCAGGCTTCTTCCATCCTCCCTGGACGCTTCCTAGTCCCTGGAAAATGCAAGAGCTTTGTGGTGCTGCAAACTGAGGAAATTAGAGCCAGGCTGCCAGCTCAGCTCTCTGGCCTTAAGATATACAGGTAACACCACTGGTCCCTATGATGTCACCCCAGGATTAGCATGCTGATTAACAGCTGGCTTCCTGCCATTCTAATAGGCTCTAAATACCTCTCCTAGGGGCTCCTGAAAGGAATTGGATTTTGGAAGGGGTGAGAGAGGATATTTTGTATTCACAGGGTCTTCTTCACACCCATAGGACATTCAGTAATTCTCAGTAATTGTCCTACAGCTCTGGTTTTAAAGCTCGGTTGTTTTCAAAAAGCATTTCATTGGCAGGGGCTGCTGCAGTCTCTGTCCCCCATTCCTGGCTCCCCCTTTCCCTCCTTGAATTATTGATCTTTAGGCAGAACAGGATTTGTCTTCATTATACGTGAGCTGCAATCACCACAGATATTAATGTAAACTCGTGGCAGCAGATGGATTCGTTGCTTGCATATGGAAGCAGGGGGTCCCTCCCACAGGTTTATCAGGGATCCCCAGAGCCAGTTGTTCTTTACAGGAGACAAAAATGGAAATTAGATTTCAGTTAAATACATCAGAAATTAGATTAGGTGTTATTATTTCAAAATGTCAAGCTCAGGGGAGCAGTGTTCCTCAAAAGACTAAAAAAGAAGATTTTGCATGGAAATACTGGCAGCATCACTCCTTGCTCCAGCGATTCCCAAGTGGGAACCCTCACAGTCCAAGTGTTTGATAACCTGAGGTCATGGCTCCTGTCTTGTCTTGCAGTGTCAGGTCACCTGGCCTGGACAGAGGTCCCCAAGCCCTTTGTTGTGCAAAAGCTTGGCATGTCATGGTCTCTTGCCTCAGGCTCCCAACCCCAGAGCTCAGCCTACAGCTTGTACTGCAGCGCACCCAGAGCTGAATGGGTTCCTCAACACCCGGAACTTCCCAAAAACAGACAGGACCTGGAATCCACAAAGAAACAGGTTGGCACCCACCTGTGGCAACCAACAGCAGAGAGAGCTCAGCAGCATCCCAGCTGCTGTGCAGGGACACCGAGCTGCAGAGTCATCACAGGGCTCTTTTGTTTGGTTTTTTTTGAGTCTTACACCAAGAATGGCAAGAGATGGTCTTTTCCCTAAGGAAAAGTCTGAGAGTTTTGAGATTGTCACCTATCAGTAAAAAAACCTTACAGATTTTTGTTCTATACTTAGCTAGTCCACAGAGCCAACCCAAGCAAGCCCACTCAACATCTTGTTTGCTGATCGACACTTTTCTTTTTGCTTGGAAAACTGTAAATCAGGCAATTCCTGTTAATTCAAAATACTGTTGCAAACGTCATTTTCTCCACCCACCACTGTGACCCCTTCACACTTTCCTCTGTCACCACCCTTTAGCTACTTCCTATCTCTCACCCCTAAAACAACTTGTTTCCATTTCAAACCTCTTGTGGACTGTCAGACTAAACTGAGATAAGATAAGGCCTAATTACACTGGTTATTTTAGATAGATCTGATTCCAGCCAATCACACTCAGTTATTACAGAAAGCTGCAGGTTTATTTAAGTAGAAATTAAACTATACAGCTAATGTTTCTATTATGAGGACTCTTGCAAACAACTTGGTAATAGGCTGTTAGCACTTTTATATTCATAGCCTTTTTGGCCTGGAAGAACAAGATGATTAACATATGTAAAAGCTCCAAATGATCAGCATCCTTGATGCTGATTCAAAGAACCTCCAAAGAGCCATTCCTCAGACATGTCCTTTTATAACCCAAACCATTTAATTTACATATTCATTTACATATGTCCCACAACACTTTAAAAGTTTCTCTTGGATTGGTTCAATAGCAATTCATTTATATTTATCTCGCTTCCACATTTGTAACATCATTAGAGTCACAATAAGCTTAAAATACTGTAACAAAATCCTTGGTGTCAGAACAGCCCCACCTCAGAAATGTCTTATTAAAATTCCTCATCACTGAGTCTCAAAACATCTTCTAATCATATTCCAGTGCAACAAATTAGCAAATTGCAAGGTTGTAGCTCACGTTATCCAATTAAATGAAAATGAAGGACTTTAGCTCTGTCAAAGACAAATTATTCCTTCTGCTGCTTTCAGCCAACTTGGCCTCCAGTTTCTGGTCTCTTTATGCCACACCTCAGTTACAAAGAGACAAACCTACAAGCAGTGAAGACACTTTGCTCCAAGGGCAATGCCAAAGTGAGTTTCCCAAATGCCCCGTTTGCCCATCTCCCGTGCAGCTTTTGGACTCCCCATGGCACCCCTGGCTGACAGAGACCCAGAGCTGATGGATCACCCGCCCCACCAAGGTCCAGGTCTGCGAGCAAGGCTTCAACATCCTTCAAGATTAACAATAATCCTTCACTTTTTCAATCCTCTGTCCCTAAAATAGTTCTCATCTTTTGTCAGATTTTCCTATTTATATTACAAGCTCTGCAGAGACATTTTATTTAGAAGTCAGCACAATGGAGCCCCAAATTCCCTCACGAACACAGGTGATATTCCTTTCAGCACCATCACTGACCCTTTCCTACCACGCCCCAACCCCTCTGTCAAACACAGGCATTATTTTTGGATCCATTTCGCACGTCGAAGGTGGTTAAAAGGCTCCCATCATTCCAGCAGCCAGCAAACTTGTTACCATACAAGGACAAAGCTTCCCAGGAACAGGAAAGCTGCTCAAGAACTTTCCTCTCCTATTCCAAAGCTAACAGTGTCACTGACAAAGGCATTCACAGGTTCTCTCTGCAATGGGTTAGAATTAACTAAAGGGTGAGTCATTTTTCATTTGCAGAATTTTAATGACTATCATCAACAGCATTTGCATTCATTATTCCTTCATGACATACCGTGGAGCTGGGAAAATTTTTGCACTTAGAAAACCACATCACTGCAATACGAGTTATGTCAAGGCCTTAATATTTATTTAAATTATTCTTGGCATGTTTTTTACTTCTCAGAGCACCATGAAGCATATAATTACTGGAGTAAATATATATCCCCACATGCATGTTTCCATAAAATAGTGTAAATATACCACAGAACTGATCATCTCTATAACATAAATATTTTTCCATTGGAGCATCATATGATTTCATGAGTAGAGTTTTCTTCCATTTTCAGTTAGGGCTTGTGAATCTACGACAGAGTGAAAATGCACAGCCAGGATACTCAAAAGGAATAAAGGATATGGATTGTAATTTTTTCATGGAGGGTTTGGGGTATCTCCATCCAGAACCTACATTTCAGAGCTGTGGATACCTCAAATCAGGCGCTTCCAACACGTCCCCAGCTACAAACATGAGGTGTAGAGTCACAGCCTGGCAATCAGCTGGACACCAGGGGCAGTGTCACCCAGAGGTTTCCCCCACATGTCCCACAGCCCCAGTCTGGAGAGGCTGCTGGGCAGAGCACAGCCAGCTCAGCCACTGCTTTCCCTGGAGAGAACGATGGCAAATGAGTCAGCTCATGCCAAGCAAGAGAATAGCTTTTCTGATTTAGATTTTCCATCAATAAGAAGAGCTCAGAGAGCAATAACTTGTGCCAGCTGGGTCAACAGCAGAGTCCAGAGTGTTCTGGGTTTTCATTAGTTGATAAAATAGATAAACCTCATCCAATGCCTGCCCAGCAGTAGGATCAAACCCTCTCCAAAGAAATTAAACACTTATGCTCTCGCATCTGTAGGAAGCAGAGGCCAGTAAGACTGACTCCGACTCAACCAGCCATCAACTACTTTTCCAAACAGAAATACCAACAGGGTTCGCAGTAATTAACAGAGAGAGGCAGGAGTGGCATTACCTGGGGAGGGAGGAGATTAGCAGGTGTGAGACCCACTATGTGATGCAGTGTGGAGGATATTTAGCTTAGATGGTGGACAGTGACAGTGTTCAAACACTCACAGGAGCTTCACGAGGCGCTGCCATGCAATACGTACCTTTATTTTCCAGCACTGTGAGCTGGGTGCAAGCTCTGAGCATCAGCCCAAGCCCTGCCAAGGACTGATATGATGCGAACCCCGTGATCTCACACAGCGTGACAGGTAAGACAGGGCTGTGTTGAACCTGCAGTCTGACCAGAGGACTGTCACTTCCACTCCTCGGATCTCTGCAGTCCTCAGAGTCGAGGAGCATGAAACAGGGACCAGCAGCTACACTTGTCTCTGTGCCTTAAAGGGAATCTTGATGGATTGCTTTATTTATTTTTCTATCTTATGGTAGGAAAGCATGAACATTTACTGATAGGAGGCTTGTTTTCCTTTGGTTTCAGTTCTAGCTGTAGCAGTGCTTTTCTTTCATGTTGGAATATGCTTCGCAGTGCAGATTTTCAGCATAATAAACCTGAGCGGCAGAACTGACCTGTCACAGATCATTGGAAACCCAGCCCAGATCTTAAACCCATCACGAAACAGCGAACGGCTCCGTATTTTATCTTTTATCCTTTTAACCACAAATATAAGTTATTTCATTCTTTGGTAGCACAGTGAACACAAGCATCAGTAGAGGTTCCATGTGAAACAGCTGGGGGGTTCTGTGCTCCCTAGGCCAGCACTGCCTGTGTTTTATATGATATTTACGCAGCCTTGAATTCGTGAGGTTCTATGTTTTGTTGACAGTCCCCAACTAATTAGAGAGATGTTTTATGGTGCCAAAGAGACATTCCTTCCCTTTCAGCTCCAGACCTATGAATTCCCTGATTTCTCATCCTTATTTGATCAACAGGTGAAGACAAATTGGTGACTTACAATTGCCTAGATGAAGCCACATCTCTGGGTGTCTCTAATGAAGCCAGTCTAATGTGCCAGGAATTTCTGATGCTGTCTTTTGAAAACACTTGCAATGCAAAGCTTATATGAAACAATGTGCCTACAAAGCCATATTTTATAGTCTATCTTAGTGTGGGACTCACACATATGTGTGAAAAAGCACTTAGCAGTAGTTATCTCTATTGAGAAAGGAACTTTGCAATTTTCACTTACGTTAATACAAAACCTAATGTCCTGTGGAAGCTGATGCGAGTTGTGCATGCATGAATTATTATTGATTTTCTTGCAAAGACTTATCTCTGGACTACAAACAGTCTCAACATGAAAGTTAAGGTGAAATACTCTCTAAAATGTGTTACACAAAGGGAAACAATTTCCATTCTTCTGTGGGTAAACGGATGGATATTGCTATGATACCTAGTTAATCCTTTCTGGATGAGCATTAGATTTTTCTTGGCACAGCATCTTCTACTAGTAAAAAAAAAAATAAAAAGGAAAAAATGCTGTTGCCAAGGCATTAAGCAAGAAAATGTTGAATGCTATTCTTGCAAGAGGAGCTCAAATAAACTATCAATGCACAGGATAAAGTGGAAAATGCATGAGTCAGGCTGAGCCATTCTATCTGCTGGGGAGAGTGGGGACACACCACAGCTCTGTCTGGGGCAGCCAGAGCTGGAGATGGAGATGCTGTTCTGGGAGGTACCTTCCAGGGTGGCAGCTTTGTCTTTTGGTGGTGACTCAGAGTTTAAGCTTGTCAGAAAACAATTATTCTGCCTAGCCAGGGAAAACATTGATCTTTACCCTTAAACCATGTAGTTCTGCACATCATGTACACCAAACCAGAGGTTAATAATTGACGCTACAGTCCTTCACAGGCACCTCTACTCTGCCTTCCTTGTGTTCCCATTCTCCCCCGTGGGGTATGCTCCATGGGTGGACAACATCCCCCAGTGCACTGTGACCCCATTTGTTGGGAGCTTTCCATCATGGGATTCCCAGCTGATGGAACGAGAGTTCTGTGTCCACATGAGGAGCCCAGACCAGGACTGATACAGACACATGAAAGGACAACAGCAGAACACGGATGGAGGATCAGAGTGGTGCATTCCCACTTCTGAACACAAAGTTTGCCCACTTTTTCTGTCTGTAACTCCAGCCTGGGAAGCCACCTTCCCTTCCTTCACCACTGTTCCAGCAGCAAAGCTCCTGTCAGGGAGAAGGGCTTTTTCCTCAGTGTGCTGTTCAGCCTGGAGAAGAGAAGGCTCCAGGGAGAACTTCTAGCACCTTTCAGTGCTTCAGGGACCTCTAAGAAAGATAAGAACCAACTTTTTAGTATAGCCTGTTGTGATAGTCGAAGGGTGATGATTTTAAACTAAAAGAGGGTCTATTTAGATTGGATATAAGGAAGAGATGTATTACAATGAGGGTGGGGAAACACTGGCTAAAGAGGTTGCCCCATCCCTGGAAGCGTCCAAGGCCAGGTTGGACAGGGCTTGGAGAGACCTGGTCTAGTGGAAGGTGCCCCTGCTTATGACAGGGGTTTGGAATGAGATGATTTTTAAGGTCCCCTCCAGCCCAATCTATTCTTTGATGTTATGATTCTATGAATACTGAGAGAGGACTTCATTTTTCACTGGTTTTACCTTGAATGGGAAAAATCTGGTTTTAAGCCGGTTGGCCAGGAAGTTGCTGAGACACCAGCCATGCTAGGGATGGCAGGGAGGAACACAGAGTTTCTGATTTTATGTTCAAACCAACTCTGCTGATTTCCTGAAATGACTATCCATTCGCACTGCTGTAAATGGAATCAAAGGCAGAGTTGCAGTTAATACATGGGCTGTACTGATACTGCAGAGTTGTCAGTGTTTTTGCTTCCTCTATCACAAAGGCACGTAACTGCACAGGATCCCAAACACACTGTCTTCTGTTCCCGACAAGGAAAATGAATTCAACCTGATCACTCCAACAAACACTACACCTACTAAGGCACATGTTTAATCAAATAATTAGGAGAGGTGCAGGGGAAATGTGTGCTGAAAAGATAATGTTGCACTTTAAAGGATTCATTATTGGTTATTACATTTTACACAGAATGTCATTTTCTTTACGAGTGAAAGAAAAGGTGAAGGAAGAAAAACAAAGTCCTACAGACTAAACGCTTCAGCTCCATCTAAATTACAGACTGCCAAGAACATGTCTGAAAGTGGAGGTGCCACCTTTCAAAGAAGCACTGCCATTATGTTGCTAACGTGGCACTATCTGATTTTTCTCTTTTCAGAGTTATTCTCTACACTCAAACACTCGAGCAAAGAGATTCCTGGGCTTTTTGGCAGAGCATTTATATCCTGTAGCCCTCAGAACCAGCATCCCCAGCCTGCTTGCAGAGCATGTTGAACCCACAGGAGCATGGAATGCAATCAGAGCCTGGGAGACAAAGGTGTACATCACCATCCCACACGAGTACACAAGGGCTTGGCAAGGAGCAGAGAGAGATGACAAAGTGCAGGCATTTGAGGCACAGCAAAAAGGGGGGGATACAGAAAAAAAGGATGCAAAATGCTGATGCTCACCCTCGTGTCGAGAGCCAGCTGTAGTTTTGATTTGACATTATATCAATTAAAGGACAATCCAGCCCACGGAACAGCTTAAAATCATTCCCTGCACTTCACAAACTGCAGTTCTCTTCACCCTCTGCTCAGGAGTATTTTAAAATGAGGAGACCGACAAATAGTTAAAAACCACCTATTGAAAAGTGTCTGCTGCTGGTTCTGCTGTTAGTATTGAGATTTCCTGTCAGCCTTTAGAGAAATTCTTTGGGAGTCTGACAGGATTAAGGGGATTAATACATTAAAGCATTATTACAGCTTTCACAGGGGATTTTCAAAGACTTTACACTGTGATCTATTTGTCCTGTTACATAAAACGAGCATTAATAGGCTGATTGAGAAGAATCGCTGCAATCGATAACCTTAATTTTTGTAAACATATTCTGCCACCACAACGAGGAGCTGAGGTCACCACCCCTCCCACAGAGTGCACTTAGATGAAGCTGCATAAACACGTTTTTGGTGCATGCCAAAGGTTGGTCTGGGTGTTACAGCCTACTCCTGGCACGGAGAGATTTAACACTGAATCATCAACCCCAACTTCCCAGCCCCTCTGGGGTCCTGGCTGACTCATCACCCGGATTGCACATCTCCTGCTGTTCAGAGACCCGTGCTGGGACTGCATTGCCAAATGGCTCCATGCAGATAAGAGACTTTTTACCTTAATTAAAAGTTTGTGGGTGGATGGGTGGCCATCAGTTGCTGGGGTGGTGCTGCTCTCCCGCTGGAGATGATCCTTGTGCTGGGGACATCAGGCTGCTGAGTCCTCTTTCCTGCCCAACACCAGCCTGGTATGGCAGTCTCCTTTCATGACTAGCTCAAAAAGATGTAACCCTAATGCCTCCATCCTCCAACTGATCAACTCACTCCTCTTTTTTTCAGGATCATAAGCAGCACTTGTCCTTGCTGCTTTTCCGGGCTCGTCTCACAGGGGCAGGGTCTGCACCCCCAGCACTGCACTCTCACCCTCCTTTGCATTTCTCGAGGAGCAGTTTCACACAGTCCCTTGGAAAAAACTTCAGTGCTTTGTTGAGAAACCTCCCCTGCAAAAATTTTCACAGGGTAAAGGTACAACCTCTCCCCCCCATCTTATTCTCTGGCTGCCTCATGTAGGTCTCTGAAATATTTAGGCACAGAGAGACAGACACTTACCTGTTGCAAAGCACCTTAAAAAGTCCAGTGAGGATCAGGGCAGCGTTTCCCACAAAAATGTCTCCTGAAATAGAGGGTCCCTGTTTAAGCACAGGCTCTGCTGTACAGAGGGCCTGACTTCCAAAGCTTTTCCGCTGTACTTTGGAGATAATACAGAAGGCACATTCTGCTTGTACATGTCCTCGGTTTTCAGGCAGTACTTTACTTAACTAGTCCCAAATAAACCTGCATCTACATAACTCACAGACCTTAAGGGACCCATGAACCTCTAAATTAGAAGAAGCAGCATTAGCCTTGGCTTTCAGATCAAGACCTAAAATACAGGAAAATTAAAATTGAGAATTTTATTTTGCTAAGCCAGACCAGGTATCCCATTCTCAGTGAAATATGACAGCTATTTTGTGTTTAATTTCCCCAGGCTGTTCTGAAAATCCAGGTGCTCTGAAATCCCTCAAAGACTGAGCTGGGGTCACTCACCTCACACCCATTATCTTCTCCAAGTGGCTGCTTAGCTATTGAGTCTAGTCTCAATTAAGAGCTATTAATGAGCTACTTGTATCAGTGAGATGTATATTCTTGTATAAATGTGATTGTCAATTTTTGGTTGCTGTGAAATGCAAGACTGGCTCTGTGAAAGAGGCTTCACACTGAGATTTCAGCACTGCCGTGCCAGGCAGAAAAGAGTTTGTTACCTTACAATAGGTTAACAACTTGTTAAGGAGTTACTAAAGCTTTGAGGCACCAGGCATCTGGTAGGTGGAGGGTTAAAACTAATTTGAAATTATGGTGGGAATCAAAGAAATCTGTGTGGGGAGAGACTGCAGTTGGAACAGAGAATCAGGCAAGATTTGAAAAAAAGAAGAAAGAAAAACCCTAAAAACTTGTATATCTAAATCAGCATCTTCTCCCCTGGTGATAATGTAAGAATATGGGCTTTGCCTAAGAGCAGGAGACACAAACACCTGATTAAGTAGGTATTGCAAATGGCTTGCCAGCTGGATAATGGAGAGGCAGGGAAGCCTCTTGGATCTGATCTAAGCGTAGGTAAACAGAAACACAGTTTTCTTTTATTTCCCTCCTCCTTTCTCCACGATACTGCAGCTGTGCTTACCTGTACCTTGATTTTTACGAAATATTTTTCAATTTACTTGGCTTTTATTTTTAGTTCTGGATATTTGGCCCATCTCCCAGAGTTCACTCTCAGTTCAGGTCTCCAAAGTGCCTGGACTGGAGATGTGGCAGTTTGTAAGAGGTCCAGGCTGCAGGGAGAGCCACTGGCTGGGATGCTCCTTGGCTGGGGGAGTCCTGTTCCCCCAAACCCCTCTAGTTTACTCCTGGCCACAGTCCTCTCCTTTTAGATTTGGCGCTCAGGAGAAGCTGTTGGGTTTTTACTGGATTCAATAGGAATGGCAGCATGCATAAGTCCGGGAACCTTTTCCAAGTCGGACGTCAAGAGAGTCTTTCTCCTCTCCCTTATCCCTTGTGGAGTCTCTTTCTCTGAGCCATTCAAAACCTGCGTGGATGCAATCCTGAGCAACCTGCTCTGGGTGAACCTGCTTTAGCAGGGCTGCTGGAGAAGATGATCTCCAGAGATCCCCTCCAACCCCAACCATTGTGTGTGATCCCACCCTTCACCCACTAAGTCAATGTGATTTGCAATGCCTGAAAGGCAAATGGTTAAAAAAGCAACTCTAGCAAGTGGTTGCTGCTGTTCCTCTTAGTATTGAGATCTCCTGTCAGCCCCTTCACAGAAACACTTGGGTAGTTTGACAGGATTAGAAGGATTAATATATTAATGCATTTTTAGAGCTTTTATAGGAGATTTTCAAAGACTTTATGACTGAGATCCATTTGTCCTGTTACATAAAACATACAATAATTGTCTTAATTGCTCCATTGTGAGTAGGTATTGCTGCTCCAATAGTTCTGCATGTCTAATTACACCAATTGTTCCAGGATCTTGCAGCAGTACAAAACAACAAGGTGAGCCAAATGTTGGACTGCTCTGCAAAGGTGTCTCTCATCTCATCCAGAATTCTCTGTTGTCTCTCTAAACTGGACTCAGGGAACAAATCTGATTCTGTAAGCTTAAAAACAATCCTGTCCATAGGTCACTGTGAGCACAGACTTTCTTTTTTTCACCCACTAAGGGGTGCAGACTTCAAGGGAGCAAATGAGTGAGTGCAGTAAAAAACTCACTGCTGAAGGAGGAAGTGTCCTTTTCCTCCTGTGTTGTTTTGTAGAGGACCCAATCATTAAAGATACACCAAAGCGCTTGCTCAAGCAGCAAAGGCAACAAAGCAACGTGACAAGATGTGTGCTCTGTTGCTCAGGCAGGGCCATGCACACACAGGGACCTGCCAGTGCTGAGAGTCCTTCACTGCAGGCGCAGCCACCTCTTAATCTGGTCTGGACTTTGCAGCATTGATAAGATTCTATTCTCCCATGAAGACACAAGATTTATATTCTTTATGCCTTGCAAAGGAACATGTGAAAGTGGTATCAGAGGCACAGCTGGGTGGGTCTCCCTTGGAGTGACATTTGAGGGACAATTACAAATAGAATCATAGAATCAGACTGGTTGGGGTTGAAAGGGGGTTTAAAGCTCATCTCATTCCACTCCCCTGCCATGAGCAGAGACACCTTCCACTAGACCAGGTTGCTCAGAGCTCCATCCAACCTGGCTTTGGACACTCCTCGAGATGGGGCAGTCACAGCTTCTCTGGACAACCCGTGCTAGTGCAAAGATACTTTCTGCACCCAAAAGTGCTGATTTACCAAGGAAGTGTGCAAACATCATTCCATCTCCTTCAAGGAAACATCAGGTAGAGTTAGCAAAGGTTAATCCCAGCAGGATGGCCAGGAAGGGCAGCCCAAGCTCCCAAGTTACAAGGGGAAAGGACAGAGCACAAGAACATCTGGATTCTCACCTTTTCGGCCCAGCTTTTTGCCTCCCAGAAACTGCTTCGGGGAAAAAAAAAGTGCGAGAATAATTAAGTAAATGAACAAGAACCTGCATTTCAGGAGACTCTTCTCAGCACTCAAGCAGCTTAAACAACAAATCACAAGAAGTGGTATCCCTTCATAACCTCTCCCTGGGCGGATCCAGAGGCAGAGGACACTGGCTGGGTTGCCTCGGCTGCTCATTTTGGGGGCTACAAGGCAGCTCCCAGTCACTACAACACACTGGGTCTTGGAGAGAACGTGGGGTGTCTGTGTTGGTCACAGATGAAACCACACATTTGCCTCTCTTTTGTAACCTTTCTCATCTTAGGGAACAAAAATTCTGACAGTGAAATGGTTATAAAGCATCCTTTGAAAGGGCAGAGCACTTTGTTTTTTGGAGATTTCAAGGCAGTTAGAAAAACAAACAAGCTTTATGACACAGTCACAAATAATCTACCTTGAGTTTTCTTATTCCGGATATTGCCCAAGTTCTCTTGCATACTTGATTTCACCTGACTAAAGAATCAGATGGATTCTCAAGAAATCAGAAATTCAAATGAAAATGCCCATGGGGATAGTAAAGGAACAGAGAAAAAAGTGAGGTCTGATGTGCTGGAAGAGGAATTTATCAGTAAGGAAGTAAAAGAGATTCAGAGTCGGGAAGAAGTACAATCTAATCTTCTGAGGTCCTTTGTCCAGCTGCAACATCCCCTTCCGTAAAGGGAGCAGGTTCTCACTTCAAAAGAGAACAAGATCACTGCTCAGGCAATTGATGCTGTCCCCCGTGAGAGCCCTTCTGCAGTCAGGGAACAAACAGCATCACACCCATTTCCTTCCCCCCCAGATTTGCTGCAATGGAAATTGCATTTCTCAGCGTGCCTCCTCCATCTAAATTATTCTTGCAGTGGTTATCCGTTCCATGGGCTACACTCACACAACATCTCCCCACCTGAGCTCTTTCGGATTGCTTTAGTCTTTGGGTAATACCTGCTGCAAACACAAGCCTTTTCTCCTTACCATTGGCTTTAAAATTTTATGTACAGGCGGGTCAGGAGAGGAGAATATTCCCCTCCCGTGGTGTTGCAGAAGCCCTGCTCACCAGTCCTCCCCAATATCTATTTAAATGTCTGCACCTGTTTAAGCCAAAAAAATCCAGCTGTGGTAATGTGTTTGTACCCCACGTGTGACTTCGTTAGCACTCAGCTTTGTAAAGAAAGGAGAGGGATTTGCCCAAAAGGTGATGGGGGAGAGACTGAAACTAAGATTTAAATATCTGTTACTAGATCATAGAAATATAGAAGAAATATATATTGATGGACTGCTTGCAATTCTTCTCATTTTGGGCTTTAAAAAATGCTAATTTTGTGGGTTTCGAGCCTGTTAATAAGCTGTCAGATTGAGATGAAAAATTATATAAAGTGCAGTAATTGAAAAAAAGGAGAAGAAAAACACAGAAATTAAAGAGAAATCTTTGTCCTAATTTGATTTGCCACTTCATTGTAACAGAATAAAGGATGTGTAGATATTAACAATTAATTTCCATAACCAACTCCAATCAACAAATTCAGATAAACGTGCATTGCCTTCTGGAAAGGTGGGAGGATTCCTTTTAACCTATTAACACCCTTTGTTTCAGATACATTCTAGTCTACTTGCTTCCATTACTGCATAAAGTTGTTTACTGGTGAGGAAAACAACTTACTGAATGGTAGACCACTTAATTTTCAAAGCTTCAGGGTTCAGTCAAGGTACTGGTCTTGGTTACACACAGCAAAGAAAAAAAGAAGATGGTATTGCCTCTAGTTCCCATTTGAAAGGTGGAAAACTCAGACACAGAATACACTGCTTTTCATGAGCTCCCGTGGGAATTCTTTGGGAGAGAAAAGAATCCACTTGTCTGAGACCACCCGTGGGGTCTCTACTGCTTCCTCCTATTTCTCTTACATCCTTCATCCTCGTCTCCAGGCCCCACTGACCAGATTCCTGATAAATTTGCCACCACTTAAAACACTTCATACCATTTACCACACAGGGCACATATGCATTTTTCTTGCCTGTCACATGCGAGCAAGCAGAGGCAGAGAAATGTAAGTGGCTTGTCTGAAGTCAAAGAAAAATGAGGCACAATAAGCCGTGAGGACTGGCTGATCCCCAAATCCTCTATTTAAACTCCACATGCCCACAGCACTGTGCCCTGCCAGTTGTTCGTTGCTTACGTTGTTCCTGGTTATAATTAAATGGAAAGTTTTGTGGTTCTCCACTGAGTAATAAAGCAAAAGGCACTTGGATTCCCAAATCCTCCGTTTACTGGTACAGGTAAGGCTGTCTGTCTACATACATTACTCAAGTCTAATTAGAACTGTAAAGGATTTTCATGACTTTGTATTTTTCCCTGCTCAGAAGTAAATCCGTCCTTAATACCATGGAGAACACATTCTGAGAAAGTCAGAGAGAAGAGAGAATTAAAGGAAAGCTCAAGTGAAGATATGGGAGAGGATGCCAGGTACAATCACCGAAGCAAATAAAGTGAATTAGTTGGAGACGCAGCAGCTGGGAAAAGGAATAGGGCCGGAATGGCAAAGCAGGGAGATGTGAATGGTGATATAAAGTTAACAGAGACAGCGATGGGGAGTTCAGCAGCCACTTGTTTTGTCCTATTTACCTGAGCTGGGATCTAGGTGACCAAAGGCACATGAGGAATATTTGTACACTGTCTCTGCATAGCCCAGAGCACAATTTGGCTTCGGTTTTGCCATGAAGTCAAAAAGTGGATTCTTTTTCCCTCTTCTGCCAGCTATCGAGTGAAAGATGTGTCAATTGAAGGCTTAAGCCACAGAAAATAAATTTTCCAAAGCCACACACTGCCTAGTCATTTATACACAGTAATACCAGACTTGTTTCATAGCCCATCCAGCATCACTTGGCTGCTTAGGTGGCCTTTCCACCAAAACCATGCACTCCTTTGTTTCCTAGAGGCTAGACACCTCATGGAGCACCCAGTAGGACACTTAGTAGGGATGAAGTAGTTTGGGTATGGTCCCTGTGACCTGTTCTTGCTATGACATATAAAGAAGGGAATAGTGATACCAGTGAGACTGGCTTTGGACCCTGTAAATGTCTTTGACTCATGAAAAAAGGTGCCATATCTTTCTGTGGACAATTTAATAACTATGGAACATAATTTATTCATTTGAAGTTCATTCTGCAGAAGACTGATGTCTGTGTTTGTGTGCAGGTTCCTCGTTCAGTATCTTTGTAAATGCCAAGAGACATCTTTTGTGGTCATAGAAACAGAATGAAATCATATCAGAGTGAATTGAGCCACTCAGGGCCTGGCTCTGTGCTTAGAAAAAATCTCAGCCACCCATAAAATCCTGAGATCATCTATTAATTAACAAGAGAGTCAAATGCCTGTATAGATGTAGGTCTACATCCTGAAGGCACCAGAAACCACAAAACACTCCAGGCTTGTGTTTCAGTTTGGCACACGGTTTACAATATGGAAAAGTTTCCCAGATGGATGTACTGTTCTAACTTTAACCTTTCAGCCAAGTTTGGGGCTTTTGCAGAATTTCTAAAGCTTCAGATAATTCACTTTTCAGTGAAGCAAATGGGATGGTGGCATTGAGCAGTGCAGAGACAAGAGAGGTGGCAGTGCCTGACGGGCTGCAAAGGGCACTGGAGGCACCTGCAGGGATGTGGCACCAGGAAGCATCACCCACCTCCCTCCAGGGGAGACCACCCTGCAGTGGGAAAGCTGCTTTAGCCAGCAAAGTCAGTGCTGTGGGCAGAGGAGATGGCCAACAGACCATTTCCATGTGACAAGAGATATGCAGCTTAATGTTGAATCAAATCCAGAAGGGTAATAAATAAAACATTAAAAGACATTACTCAGGTTGAGCCAGCTAAAACACCCAGATTTTAAAGCAGCAAATTGAACTGTTGCAGTTCTCCTTCCCCTATTACAAGAAGGTTAACATTTTCACTTGGAAATTTCATAGTATGCAGAAGCTGCATTTTTCTATTAAAAAAAAAAAAGTAAAAAAAAAGTAAAAATCCAAACCCAAGCATTTCTAAAAAAAAATGTAGTAAGTTGATAACAATTTAATTAACATGGATTAACCAGCACAGCTACACAACATCTTCTAGAAGATATTCAGTCAGTGTGGAAACCAATGTCTTTTTGACAGTGACTTTTGCAGGAGGGCTGGGCACTGCACACCGGCCTCTGGATTCTTTAGCAACCTTAAGGACAACAGAATTTCATTGGTATTGTTGTTTTGGAGATGGAGACAGAAGATTTCTTTTCTGCTGTGGCAAAGATAACACTCAGGACACTGGGAAAGAGGAGGCCAGAGAGCAGTGAAGATCTGCTTTGACCACCACAAGCCTGAAATTTTCCGAGCAACATTGGGAAAGAGGTTTATTGAGACCCCACTCACCCACTTCCCCAGCAGCTTTGTTGGCACCTATTCCTCTGGGTCAAGTTGTAAAAAACCCACAAAAGGAAGTGAATAATGGGGTTGAGATGATGGGACTGAGTTTATCTCTCCTCTTCCTTCAGTTCCACTCACAAACCACTGTTTATTTATTCTCTTTATTGCATGTCCTTGCCCTGTGACAATTCCTGCAATTGAATTGCTCATATCTGTGGAATCTTGGGAGAGGGAGAGGGAGAGGGAGAGGACTCTCTGCTAGAGCCTTTGCCTGGCAGTCCCACTAATCCCTCAAAATACACCCAGGTGCATATTTTTTGTCTTCTCAGTTTTCTCACTCACTGAGCCACAGATAATTATTGAGCTGGGAATGATAAAAGAGAGGCCAGTTAATATAACAAAGGAAAACAAGAATAAAAATATGACCAACCCGTGCCTCATCCAAAAATCACCTGTGCCTTAGAGGAAAGCCTGGCTGTCTTGAAGACACCCTTGTCAACTTTTCCTAGTGGTGGGAAACGAATAGTTCCAAAAATTTAAGGCTCTCCCAAGTCCTCATATTTGTGTGGACTTTTCCATTCATTTTTC
This sequence comes from Sclerurus mexicanus, assembly GCA_013396755.1. Taxonomy (NCBI): domain Eukaryota; kingdom Metazoa; phylum Chordata; class Aves; order Passeriformes; family Furnariidae; genus Sclerurus; species Sclerurus mexicanus. Next base: position 1,197,234 of record VWZF01004054.1, on the reverse strand, counting down.
CCCCATTGCTGTGCCAGTTGAATTATTTTGTTACGTTTGATGAAAACGGATTCACGTACCCCTTGCATTCTGTCAGACTATCAAGATAGTTGTGACAGGTATCCTGTCAAGATCCTGAGAGGATCTTGTGCAGAAGAGATGATGAGATGTTGCATCCTCTGCCTGAGGATCAGGTTAAGGATGTGCTCCAAGTGAAAAGTCTTGGGAGCTTCCTGCAGAACCAGGCCTGAGGTGGATGGACATGAACGATGGACAAAGAACAGGCAAAAACTCATCTTTCAAAAAGCCAAGACTTACAGCTTTGAGGGGAGTTCACTGATGATTCCCAATTTGGTTAAGGCTTCCACGAAACAAAGCATGAATCAGTGAAATCTGTGGCCTGAACAATTCTTGATGAGTGAATGTTATAAGGGTATTTCTCAGACTCTCTGTTATTTTCCCCAGGGTTTATGTCCAGATAATACCAATGCTTACAAACATTGGGAAGTATTTCTTAATTCCTGACTTTGTCATTATTCTTAGTATTCCCTCTCCCAACTCCAGAGCCATTTTTCATTGTTAGGTGTCACTTTTATCTCACTCAGCTCTGCAATGAAAGCAAAACTGTGGCTCCAGCAGCAGCACATGGAGTGACTGCTCTTCTGTAAGTGGTGGTGTTCAGCATGGAACAGAGCAGCAGGACAGGGACAAAGCCCTTTTCTTCCAGTGCTCTTTGCTGTGGGACAGCACGCAGAACTTCATCTGTGCACATCTCCAGGTATCTGTTATTTACCCCCCAGCCTCTGCTGGGTGGTTTAAAAGACACAAACAGACAAGCACTCAGCATCAACACCAACACCGTGGACAGTTTTGTCAGCAATCCCACTGAAACTGCTCAGGTTTTGCAAAGACATCCCTGTCCCCTGGTTAGCTGATGTTCCTGGCCAGTCCTTCCTGCAGTGGGAATTCACAGCCACGTAGCTGGTGAATAAATCTGGACTATGTTCCAGTAAGTGCTCTGGTAATGTAAAGCAGCACCACTGCACTGCAAAGCCCTGTGTGCTCTGCTCATTCCTTGCTGTACGTGACTCATTGTGCTCCTAATCCATCAGCGGAGAGGTGGAGGGAGAGGAAGAGGGAGAAAGAGCTTGGGAGAGGGAAGGGACAGATGAAGGGCAGTGTTGAGAATTACAACATGAAGGTGTTTTTACCTTTATTGTTCAGCCTATTTGCCATTGACACAGATTATTATTTGGGTCTTAGTTTGGTTCCAAATCCAATCACAAATGACTGGGTGTTGTAATACAGTACAAAGTGTTCATACCTGATAAATCCTGCTTGGCTCAAGTACCTGGCTCAGATGAAAGCCTGCCAGCATGTTGGGAGTAATTAATCAAAGTCCCTTCTCTGACCAGTCATTTATTCAGGACCAGAGGAAATGTTTGTGATACAGAAGTCATCTTAGTGATTTCTGCTCCCATCAGCTGTTAATATGGGTTGTTGAGGGCTCTGGATTATCCAGCATTTTTACAGAATTGTCAGTCTTCGTGGAGAGAGGGAAGACTGTTTTTCTCTTCATTGTACCACAAACTCATGTACTTGGTCAGCTGATGACACAGAAATACCCAGAGATGAGTGCAGAATGACCTGTATTCCCAGCACATCAAGGGTACACTCGCATGATAAACAGATTTTTGACTTTTCAGTTTGTATCACACAGTGAATCTTGTAGAACAACACTACATTGCCCAGGAGGCACAGGTTCTCAGTAGAAGAAGCCCATTAATATGATCACCATATGTTTCTGGCTTCCCAAAAGACCTGTGTCTTAAATCCTCCTGCATACTTGAAAGAGCCAGAGTAATCCATGCTTATAGGTGTAGTATTTATGTGCACTGAAAAATCAACAGGATCCCAGGGGCAGATTCAAACCTAAGTGCTGCAACATCTGAAAAAGTATGTGTCTGAAAAAAATAGAGATCTAAGTGACAAAGCTCTGTCCTCTCTATCGTGCCAGCTCCTCCCACACTGTGCCATGAAGGGCTGAACGCTCCTTTTGTAGGCTTTGAACAGGATCAATCTTTCTGGCTAATTCCTATATGTGCTTTCTCCACAGTTATCCTGCTTTCTATTTTGCAAAACTAATGCACGTCCTCCAGAAAGGAACAAACTGTGTTTGTGTACAAGCACACACCACATGTGCATATTGGCATTCAGGTCTTTCCTCGTCCCTGTCGATAAAAATGCAGCACAGATACACCCGCAGAGCTCCAGGCAGTCAGCACAGGGGATCTCCATTCCAGCCCTGCCAAAGGCAGAGGTTTGAAGGATTTATGATCATCCCATTAGGTGTGGTGTAGGTGGGCGTGTGTGTGGTGTAAGTGAGCATATATGTGGCTACAGGGATGCTGATGGGCTTTGCAATGATGCAAACTCGTGGCGCAGAGCTTTACCTGACACCACACATTCATGGCCCACAATGCACGTAAAACTTTCAGATGCTCCTGTGAGCAAGGGCAGTGTGGGCAAAACCTGCCTCTTCATGCTTCTCACGCGCTTCATTTCTAAACACAACAGAAACACACATAAAGCCCATTGATAAGCAAACACAAGAACACGGAGCATTTTCCTCTCTATTTGCAGCAGACATGAGCTTATGTGTGTAATGAAGTCCATGACACGTAGGATCCTAATTGCTTTTGTGAACCAGGGGCCTGCAGACTCCACATCTGCATAAAATACCCAGATCACACAAGCTTTTCCTGCCCATAACTCTCCTGATCCCCTTTGTGGAATGCTGGGCTGCATGAAGAGCTCTCAGAGAGCAGGGCTGCTACTGCCAACCAAATTGAAGACATGGCTCTGCAAGATGTTTAAAATTTGTAGCTAACATGCAACTCTCCAGAGCACTGATAGGGAAAAAAGAAAAAAAGATTCATTTCCAGACTTCAAATTTTGGGATGGGCAGCCAGATAGGAATTTCAAGAATAGTCAGCTGCAAATGATCACTTTAAGGCATTTCCAATCTCTGAGTCACAAAGAAGCTGAATATTTTCATATGCCCCATGTAGAGGCTTGGATTGGGGTTTGGGCTGCAGAAGGGGTCTTTCAGATTGAACAGACAAGCATTGGGTAGAAAAGCTGCCTCTACTATCATTTTTATTAAGCTTAAAGGAAAGGTGGGGCAAGGTATAAAGGGAGCCTCTGTAATCACAAAATCAGCTAGTAAGAAAAAGAAAAAAAAGGAAAAACAGCAGGTTGTGTGACTTCTAGGACCAAAATGAAGAAAAACTGAACTTCCAGTGGTTGATCTCCTCTGCCTCATGCAGAGGAAGAGCAGGGAGTGTGGACACCTCAAGTTAGTCTATGCAATTACTGCCTCTGGTTGAGAGCCCTGCACAGGCAGCAGGAACCTTCCCCCGGCTCTTATTCACCCCAAATCTCCTTTTATCTCATTTCTGCCTAAACCCCCTGGAATCACTCTTCTGGTACTCTCACAAATGGTTTTTGGAATGAAAGCACTACTTTCCAATATCCTTGTAGTAGGGGCTTATTCAAACAAACAGCATGGAGAAAACCTACCCCGCTCTTACTTCTTTTTGTAGCTGCACACTGCTTTGTCCTTTCCCACTGTGGGCCCACCCATGGGCTGAATTTTTCTTTTCACTTTATTTTTTTTTTCAGTTTTTCATTTATTTGACTCATGTCAAGTTGACCAAGGAGTGATTGAGTTCCCAGCATGGCCTATAATACTCAGTAGTGTTTTATCCTTTCACTTAAGGATCAAATGCAATAACTGGGGGACTGAAGAGGTGGGGAAGGATTTAATGGATACTAACAACACGTGCAGCTAGCAGTGAGTCCTGGTGGCAAAATAATCCAGGTGCCAAAAATGCAGAAACCCAAGGGGAGTTTCTGAAGTGCCAGTGGGGTTTGCTGTATGGGCAGTCTTAACCTGTGCCAAAGCACAAGGCATCAGTTTCAAGGCTTTCATGGATTCCCACAGGGATCAGGCAGTAATTTCTTTCCATGCACTGCACAATTAGTCTAGTGAAAAATGGCTCGGGGATAGAGGTCATTTTCCTCTGACTCATCACAGAGTGGTCACTGCAGAAGGCAGGAAGCAGTGAAAATGCACAGTGATCTCAGGAGATACAGCAAATCCTCTGCTCCCACTTAATGCAGGAGCAGAAGGTCTCCTGGTAGTTCCCCCAAGGAAAGTGGAGTTCGGCACAATTTCCACATGTATTCGTATTCAATAATTGATGAGCTCAGTGAGTTCCTCGCAAAGTAGCTGCTTCCAGCCATTTCCTTTATTTAAATGTAATTGTTTGTTTAAAACCGTAAAATGAAAGCCCAGAGGGAGCCTGAGAGTTTGACCTACTGTGCCCACTGTAAGAGAGCCACAGTCACAGTAGGCGTTTCGCTGCTCTGCGCTGCTGACACTCCCAAAAGTTGCTGTTGAGCCCAGACCTAAAGCTTTCTCCCTTTCACTGAAGGAGTCTCCATGGCAAATCAGGGCATAGCAGAGTCATGTGAGTGTTCTTGTTCTGTTGAGTAAGGTCCACCCATTGTATGTATTCACCTGTCCAGGCAAGCCTGCTTGCCATGATGCAGGTCAGTGACGGGATCAGATGCATCATGAAGTCATCCAGATGCTCTGTTGGAGTCTCTGTCTCACCCTAAAGCAGTATCTATTCATGATCCACAGTGCCCAAGGGATGGGCACTAGATACTTGCCTGTGTCAGCCTGGCACTGTGATGAGCACCCAGGAGCCCTGGTGGTTGCACTGCCTGGGCTTCCAGCATCTGCAAAGTAAACGTGAGACTTACACAGAAAATACTTCTCTTCACCAGCTTTCCACTGTTTCCTGCTGGCCCTTCTGTAAGGGCTGGAAATACCGTGAAAATACCCTTAGTCAGAGATCCCTCAGTCCCCTGCTTTTCATGTAGATCTAAGAAATACAAAGTCAGGTGAAAGTAGGGCAAAAAAGGAAAGAAGGAGATTCCTCTCCCCATCACAGGAGCCTGATTTGGATTCAAAGTCAGATATGCAGGTCTGCAACCTTATCCACCAGAACATCCAGTGTGTCGACTTTCTACACAGCAAGTAGTGCCATCCCAGCTGCTGTGAAGGCACATGGCTTATCTTGCTCCTCATCCTTGCTCTGCGAGCTTGACCCTCTTTGCATTCAGGCAGCCTGGGCTGAACCTCCACGTCTATTCCAGAGCATTTTTGTTGCTGGGATAAAGCCTGGCTGGGAAGGCAACAGCACATCTGGCTGCAGGATGCTTGTAGCACCTGAGGCAAACCCCCACGTATTGTGTGTGTGGTTAGACCTGCACGGTGTGTGTTTGATAGCTGGGTATCACTCAGGTATATGGCTATGTAATTATACTGCAATTAAATTTAATAGCTTTGCTAACAGCTCAACTGCAGGAGAGTTTGTCTAAGAATTTTTGTACTGGGATTATTAACCTCTTGATGGCTTCATATATCTATTTACACTTATATGCTGTCCCTAAAATTATATTTACATTCTATCCAGAATCACAGAGTCATTTAGGTTGTAAAAGACCTTCAAGATCATCAAGTCAAACCAATCACCACCTTGTCAACTAGACCTTTTCCAGTCATTTCTTGAACACTTTCAAGCATGGTGACTCTACCACCTCCCCGGACGGCCTGTTCCAATGCTTAACCACCTTTTCAGTGAAGAAATTCTTCCTGATGTCCAACCTGAACCTCCCCTGGCACAGCTTGTGGCCATTTCCATCTCAAGGTCCAAGTTTGAACCAAGCCTGTGTGCTGGAAAGAGCCACCAGCTGCTCTCTGGCACTAACCCAGGTTTCCATTTAACAAGACATTCCCCTCTCCAGATCATTCATCGTGTCAGTGGGTTCTCCAGGGACAAAGAGGAGCATATTTTACCTCCAAGGCTCAGACTTCCACAGCAGCTTAGGATGAATGGTGAATTTCCATCCTTTTCCTCATTCAGTTTACAGGACTCTATTGATTTCCTTGACCTTTTGAACTGTGGAAGGTCTATGTTTAGGCATCCTCATTTCTCTCTATTTACAGAGAGGAATTAGTTCTGGTTTGCAGATTGGAATCTGCTTAAGCCTTCAGTGTGATTTATAAAGCCCTATCTCTACTACCACACCAGGTTTTGTTTTTCTGTTTTAACTTGTTTTCAGCCTCATAATGATTTTTAATCAGACAACAATTAATGATGCAAATAAGAAGAATGGACACTGAGGGATGGCTGCATCTACTGTATTACAGTTATTTTGCTTTCAGTATCTCTGTTCTCTTTTTTTCTTCTATCATTTGAAGGCCTGTTACCACAAATGCTTAGCAACTTGTTTAACCATCAGTGTGGAGGAGGACAGCCAGTGGACACAGTAAGGTGCAGTGGAGATGGAAGACATGATGCATTAGCTTTTTATGCAATTGGTGTATACAGGCAATGAAAGGTATTAACCTTTCCCCTGTCACTGCGTTATATTAAACAAGAAGACAAGGAACAGGCCTTTGGCTACAAGAGGCCTTCAAGCTACTGACACTCATTGCAAAAACTTTTACCCAAACCAGTCTAAGCTTTGGTATATATATATATTGAAAAAGGAGGAATTAGAAATCATCTTTTCACCTTAACCCAGATAATAGTTTTCACTTTCATGGATCATTAGTGTGGTACTTTTTAGAGAATCTGAGGATAAGTTTGATGACTCCAGCTACCGCCTTGTAGAAGACACTGCATCTTCCAAGCCATTCCTTAGCAGGCTCTCCAATCCTTTCATTAATGCAAAGTGTGGGAGGGAGCACCTGCAAAGTGGAGGTCTCGTAAGCAGAGTGGTGATTTATGCTGCAACTGATTTAACAGTTCCCCAGTGGGCATGGGTGAACTGAAAGGTATTTTCAGTCTTTGTATTTGAGGCAAACCAAAGAAATATCTCATTATTGCTCTTTGAGCACTCTTTTCTAATTGAAGTGGAGTTTTTGGAGGCTTTTCTCCCCACCACCATCTATAAAATGTAGTTTTTCATTAAATGTGTAATGATGCATCAATAAATCACTCAGCAAAATAAATATGCAGATCTTTTAGTCATGGATGTTGAGAGAAATAAACCTTTTGTAATTGATAATTAATGTCCACAGGATCAATATCTGGCAGAAGAACCTATAGCGAGAGTCTGAATCATCTCTGACTACTCAGGAATGACTGATGCTTTAGAAACAAGCCTGAGAACATGCCAAGAGTATAAATTACAGCTTTAATAGCAGATCGGTACCCAAAGGCTTGAGAGGGGATCTGCTGGGCGCAGACTCTGCACATTTGGTGTTTCATGAGCACTGACACATCCTTTCATGGTGCTGAGATAGACACAGAGGGAAGAGTGTTACTCCAGTTTGAGATTATCCCACACAATTCAGGGCCAGGCCATTAGCAGCCCTGGGAAGGGCTGTAACTAAAATAATGAAGATTTAAAATCCATTGGAAAAGAGTGCAGGAGTGAGCCTTTGGGATCTGTTCTATTTGGGATATTCTGTACATGTGTGTGATGACTTCCAACAGCCCAAGCAGTGCCTGCTGCAGCCCACAGAGAGATCTTGCTATATTGTGAATCCAGGGGCGGGGAGGGGCATTCATATACAGAGCTAGCAAAATAATAAGTGTCTCCATTCAAGCTTTGAAATTTGGTGATGAAGCCAGACCTCTCTGCTCAGATCATCCTGTCCAGTCTTTTTGATAGATTTCTATGCTCTGTGTGTGGATGTAAATGTTAGATGCACTATGTCATCTCTACATTGATACACACACAGTAACTAAAAGGACAAATGTAAATACACAAACAAACTCAGGCAGCTCAGGTTATGTGCTGAGAGACCCAGTTAGACATAAAAAGACCAATAAGAAAGAGTAGAAGGATGTTTGACTGCTGGAATGACTCTTGTTTCCTTTTCATTATTCTTAATAAAAGGAGATGGTGCCGAAAAATTGTGTTTCCTTGGTTATTTTTCCCAGGAGATACTTTATAAAATGCAGAATATATAACACACTGTGTTGCAAGAAAATACCTTATTAAGTGTTTATAGTTAGAAAGAAAGAGTAACACAAATGAATGGTAATATTTTCCCCCTTTTATACTTAGTAAAAAGTGCAATAGTTCTTGATATGGATTTAATATCAGCTGCCCTTAGAGTGGTTAGAAAAAGAATCTCACAGTAGTGGTGCATACAGGAGTTTTTTGAATACTAGTAATGGATCAATAGCAAAGATATCTTAAGACTTTTGAGTGGATAGCAGTAAGTTGATATCTTATATATTGATATCAACTGTGAGATCTGGCAGTGAATAGAAGTAATTTCACTTCTATAGTGTCCAAGGACACAAGTCTTCAGGAAATCATATAAGGCCATGCTTATTGTTGGTCTCCTTGTATGAGCCATTGATTTCCAGTATTTAAGGTCCAAGTTCAGCAAGGTGATTAGATACAAACCTGTATCACGCTGTCAAGGCTGATGGCAAAGCACAGCCCCCTGAATAAGCCATCCCACCTCTGGTCCAGACCCCAACACCAGGAGTGCTGCCCTTCCCTGCTGTTGCCTGGAAGGGAGGGTGGGATTCAAGAGAAACTTGATCCAAAAGAGCATCTGTTGCTTTTGGATGATGAGCTGGGTTCCAGCAGTAACCCTACTTTAAAGTTTTATGTCAAACACTATATTTGAGATAGTTTTCCACTGTGGAAAGTAGCTCCTAAATTTGTCTGGAGTTCCAAATTTTCCAGAGCAGCCAGCACATAACTTGACTCATGACTCGTAATGTAGGTAGTGCAATCCTGAGACATGGTCAGGAGCTCAAAAGCTCTTCAAATGACTATTTTTAGGCACCTAACCTGGAAATCTTAGCGCTCAAGATTTCCACTGGAGCCAACAAAGACAAGGTGACATGTCCAGAAGGCAATGTAGGTGAGCTGCCTCCTCAGGGTGTCTGGCTCTTTTATTGACTAAACAAGAAAACACACAGAATTAGTCCCTTAATCCAGGCACATCGAGTGCCCCACTTTAGTCAAGATGAATGTTAAGCTTTGGGCAATAAAGAAAATCCAAACCAAATTGCTACCTGGGGATTTGCTTGTCCAGTGTTTCTCCGGGAGGGAATTTTCAGCTCAGGGATCTGTGTCCATGGGTACAACTGCTGGCTGAATGCAACTGGGTTCGTGAAAGAGAAACACCAGTTGACACAAGCGCAGCAGCAGCAGAGACACAGCTGCCTGATGCTCTTGTGATCCAGTGAAAAGGTTTCTGTGTCAGAAGGCAAAAGGGGTGTTCTTTAGTGAAAAGCCCACCAGGGCGGGACACCTCCTGGTTACACAGCCTCCTCCTTCCAGGACAAGCTCTGCCAGCCAGGGAATAAACCTGAACAGCAGAGATAAAGTTGTATTGTTTCCACTGATGCTAGATGGCTTTTTATTTTTCAGTAGAAGCCATCCTATTCATCACATTTTCTTTCCTCTAGAATTTGAGTCACCTTCAAAAGGAATGCTCCCCCCCTGCTATCGTTGAAGCATCATTCAGTAATGCCTGTGAAAACAACAACAATGGCTGTGGAGGAAAAGAATTTTATTTTTTTTTAATAAAAATAAAAATGGAACAGCCAAAAACAGCCAGAACTTTTATTTCCTGTTGAGTAACCATATTCCATGAGGCATGGCAAGCAGACATTAAATTCTCACTCGACTCAAAGGCAAACCATTATTCTGTAATTTTGTATGTAAATAAGATGTATTAGGAAATCGTTCAAGCAATTAATTAAACAGCTGTTACAGAATAAGTGATAAAGGAAACAGGGGGATGAATATGCGGAACTTTCCTTGCACAGGCATCAGTATGCTTTTATTTATTTATTTATTGCTCATGTAAAAGAGCATTAGAGTTCCTGCATACCTTGGTATCTGCTCTGGGTCTCATCAGGGGGTTGTCATCCCATGTTGTCAGATCCTGAGCTCATTGCTACAGAAAGGGGAATGGGGAATGAAGAGGATTTGGAAGGGGATGTGGGTCTGTGGTTGTTGCCATATGAGGCTGTCAGCGGTGTGACCACCAGCCTGCAGGCACAGCCTGTGTTTCCACTGAAGGAGGGACTTGCTGAGCTTTCAGGAGCAATCTCTTATCTTTGAGAGGGGCAGTGACATGGGAACGATGTGCTGACCCTCATCCAAAAGGTAACATCAGCCTTGCTGTCTTCATTTGGACACTTAGTTGAAGAGAAGCCTGCAACTGATCCCTTCTGAGATATAACGGGAGGAAACTGCAAGGTTGGCCAGCACAAAGGGAAACACAGAGAAAGTTCAATCCACTGTGGTTGTTCTGCTTTGTCTCCCTGTCCCTCGTCCCTTGCATAGCATTTGGTCTGATTCCTCATCTTGGAAACGTCCCTCTCACCCTGAAAGGTCTGTGGCTTACAGGTATACTGAGGATGTCTGCTCCTTTCTGGGAGAGCCAAAGCAGCTGAGGATGTTAGTTATGGTCTTCTGCTCCTGTCTCACACTCCTGCTGTTCCTCACTGATGGGACTCATCTCAGACTCATCTCATGTGCACACATTCATGTCTTGAGGTAGAAAAGCACAGTTTTGTTTTCAGCTGTCTTTTAGTTCCAGCTGCAAGCCTGGCCTCTGTCTGCCCAGCTGCTTCCACTGGGTGAGAGGCTGCAAACTTGTGTGGGGATGGCAGTGGTGGGACACAGGGCCCCCAAAGCATCCTCAGCAATTTGCTCAGCTCTGGGAACATATTGTTTGTGTGTTCCCAGCCTCATTAAACAGAGCTCCCTGCCTCTGCAGTGGGAAGGATCAGGGCCTTGAAGAGATGAAGGATCGTTCTGGCTAGTCAAGGAAGTAATTTTAATTTGCAACGTTCAGCTTCCAACTGTTCAACAATAGCAAGAGGTTAACAACGTGGAACTGGGGCTCGCTCAGAGGAGGCATTTCACTCTGTCACCGTGCACATGGCCCTGCCAGGGCTTAGGCAGCTCTTTTCTCCTGCTCCCCATCCCCAGCTGAAGGGAGCATCAAAATAAACTGGGCATGTTCCTGAAGGCAGCAGGTGACTTGTCACTCACTTTCTGACCTTGGCCAAAATGTTCTCATTCTCTTGGAAGACCTGGAGTTCTTTCTCCAGACCCATGAGATTGCTGTTGATTTCAACTCATTGTCTTAGATGAGTTTTAAGATCTTATATTTCAGACTCTGTCACTAAGGGAAGGACACTGGATATTAAATCCACCAGCAGAAGGACATGGATAATTTATTTTTCTGTCCACACTGGACAATTATTCCAATGGCTGTCCTAGACATGGCAGATGAAATAACTGCAAATGAAGGACATTTGTCTCTGAAATAACTGATTTGATAAAAAATGGTAAAATAAATGAATTCATTGCTACATAGGGACAGTAATACTTGTAGGGGGAAGGGGACATGAGTTTGTGCTGTTATAATTTATTGAAGTCTGGTGGCATTTCAGGGGTTTGTGTGCAATGGGAAGAGTCATGCTGCGTATCTGGAGTTGCAGGAGTCCCATACGCAGAGCACAGCTTCTGCAAACCCTGCTACAAACAGCTTCTGAGCCACCTGTAATTCCTGATCATCCCTCCTCGGCAGAGCCTGTGGGAAAACACATCCAGCAGAGTCACTCAGACTTCTTATCTGCTGAGGCAATGAGGAGGTGTGGATAGAGATCTCCTCTCCACACCTCAGCTCTCACCACCACTAAAGCCTCAACAAACCTCCAATGGGCAAAAACGTTAACTCAGCGCAGACCAAATTTTAATGAAGTGACTGATTTAACTCCTTCTGCAAGGTGAGCCACAGCAGCAAGTGTAAGAAGACATTCCTGCAGAGTGTAACTGTCAGGATACTTTTCAGCATTTCATTTTATAGTAGGTCCAGTTTCAAAAATTTTCTATGTGCTGTTGACAATTTGCGATTGAGGAAACATAAAATATATTAGTTTCATTTGCAGAGTATTTTTAATTATTATTGGAAAATTCCTGCAAAATATTTTACTTCCACTTTTGCAACAGCTGTCTGTATAGTTTTCTGTCCTTTACCCCCTCTTCTCTCTTTTTCCTTTGTGAAATTTGCCACTCCAAAGAGAAGAAATGGAGAGATAATTGTATCAAGTTAGCATTTCAATTAACTTTTTGCATCTTAGAAGAAAGTAAAAATAAAATTAAAATGAGTTGTAACAACAACTCATTAAAGATTTTTAATTTATTTTTTTTAACAGAACACAGAAGTCGGACACCTCTGTTGTGCATTTGTGATTTCTTGGACTACCCAAGTTAGGGTAGGTTCTAGAGAGTTTCATTTCCCATGAAAGTCAAAGGGTTTGCCCCAATTTAATTTACCATCATGTGAGATTAGAAATATGGGTTGAAAGTGCCATATATTGTGATCTAACATCTTGAGGCCTTCCAGTTGTCGGGCTGGATGGAAATAACTCAAAACACTCAGCACAAAAGGTTCACTGGCTGTTCAGTGTAAACAGACTCTGATGGGATTTATGGATATACCTTCCAACTCTTGTTCCTTCCAAAAAGCGGAGGTGGAAACCCTTTGTATGCATTAGCAGAAGTCATTTAGTCCTTGCTCATCACACCTGTGGCACTGAACTCCAGCTTGGCAGCTTCTCTTCTCATCTCATTTTGCTTTCGACCCTGAGAGTTCTGGATGGGATCTGCCCCTCTGGAGTGTTCACAAGAAGCCAACACATGATGTGAGAACTCCCAGCCACCGATGGATTGGAGCCGAGAGTCTGTCCTATCACCCCAGCCAGGAAACCAGCAATGCCCAGCTCCTGGCTGGTCCCACCCGCTGCTGTGCTGAGGAACGCAGAGCTTGGATGCAGCAGAGAAGTCTGAACAAACCCGCTCTGCACTCACCACTCGTGTGCCCTGGAAACAAGAGCCTGGGCAGAGCGTGCCGTACTGGCAACAACAGCAAAGCACCCGACATGATGAATAATGTTTACATCGAGGATCCAGATGTCATTTTCCATCCTGTAGCTTTAGAAATAATGGTCTCTTACTTCTTGTTAAATCAAGGGTAATCCATTCACCTACAGGCCCAATGATAGCTGTCTTTGCTAATCTCCACTCAGGGAATTATATTCATCAAGGAAAGGCCTATGTTTCCAGCAACAACTGGAAGCCAAATGATCTCCAGCGATGGAATTTCAAATATCAATTAGCAGTTTAAAAGCGTGGATCTGTCAGCACAATCCCACCTTTATATGAAACCTGGTTTTCTACCAGTAGTGTGACCTCCTGTGTCCTCAGGCACGCAGACCCCAATATGATTTGTTTCTTCCACAAACTTTTTTATTTACTAACAATAAAAAGCTCAGTGACTCTCCTCAGTGATGATTCACCCAGTGCCTAAATCACTTCAGCCAGTTTCATCCTCCTGTGGATGGATCTGGCTCCAGAATTGGCCCTGCTCTGAGCTGGTGGTTGGATGACATGACCCAGAGGTCCCTTTCAACCCAGTTTTTTCTATGGCTCTGTGAGGGAAGGGGTGATAATAACTACAGTTAAAATGCTGTGACCTTGAAAAGTCATGGAAAGTCCCCTTTAAACCACCTTTACACAGTTTGTTTTTCCTAGTTGGGTTGAACCACTGACACGCCTGGTTTGACCGGGCAATTATGGCAATGTGCACCTGCCTTCCCTTGTCTTTCTGCCCGAGTGTAAAGAAAGGTTCTTTTTCTGTAGAAAAGAAAATAAAATTTAGGCAACAGATCAAATAAGATTAAATACACAAATGCGTGACCAATTTATTTTGAGATATTTGCACCCAGCAAGATCTGGTCACATCTACTTTCAGATTCTAGTCCTTTGCTTTGGGGCTTTTGGACTGTAATTGTGTTCAGTCTTCTATTTATACAGTGAATCTATAATGTAATTTCATGAGGTACTGAGATGCACTGAAAAACATATGAGCACTAAGTTGCTCTGCCTAATCCATATGAAACAGTGCTGGAAATCAGCCTGGTAAACATGGCAAGAGAACGAGCACGGATTTCATCTGGGGCTCTGACACTAATCTAAAAAGGATTATCAAGGAGATAGCCTGAGATACAGAGCACTCGAACAGAGAGGACAATGAATCCTATTTAAATGAGTGCATTGGATCATGGGGGGCTTGTAAGTGATTAGGACATGGACTTCATAGTGACCACACTGGTAGGAGCTTGTCCCTCACAGCCACTGCACAAGTCACATATACTGCTCCATTCACCGCATTCAGAGAGAGGTGAAGAGAAACAGATGATTTTCAAACATTAGCTGTTAATAGGGACAGCATGTCTGGCAAGATGAAAGGAATGAAAAGCCCTTGCTGTTCACAGTTGTAATCCACCCCCAGTTGTCTCATCGTCATTTCACCACAAGCTTCACCATTTGTTGCTCTGGGGAACTCACACCAACACAAATCGATACCAAGACACCCAAGGCTCAGGGCTTGGAGACTCAGCAGACCGAGGTTCCTGTGTGCCAAAGGTGGTGGTGCTCGTGGCCACGCTCCTCTGACCTCCCTGCTCCATTTTGCTTGTTTTGTTTGTTTTTGACATTGTATGTTGTTCCTAATAACAGACCTGTGAACACCTGTCCATTTGGGGTGAAGAAAAGCAAAGGTCAGGCCAATAAATTATTTAATTGCAGGTTTAACTTCAAATGTGAGAACTGATCTTTTGAAATGAAAGAAATAACTAGTTCCCTCCTTTTGTGGCAGAAACCTGAGAGCCTGCTGATTCCCTCAGTATCGCCTGCTTGTCTTCCCCTGACAAATTGAAGGTTTTGTGGATTTTGGCCTTTTGAACTATAGGATTTAGTTTCCAAATACCAGAAAATGTTTTATGGATTGTAGCATGTGTAGTCCTGTGTTCCTGTATCCCATGTGCCTCAAGCCAAGCGTCTAGCCCAGATCAAGACTTTATGAGATGTTTCAATAACAACTGAACAAATCCATGCTAATGCCATAAAAGAACTGTCATCCATCCTTTTACTGTTCCCTTTGGGTTTTGGCTACAAATAAATTATGCATGCCCTGAAGTCCCCTAAAGTCTTCCTGGGTTAGAGGGGTATCATGCAATGCATGAAGAACTTAAATAAAGCCCTTTAAGGCTGTGCATAGGGAGATGGAGAACATAAAGACACTCTTAGTCCATTCCATTCCCACTTCTTTTTTTTCCCCCTTTGCTTCTGACTAAGGCTAATAAAGCTCATGAGATGGGCAATGTATTAACTACAGCAACACTTTTCCACTTTTCAGCCCAGTCAAATCCCTTTGCTGATTTTGTTGAGTAGCCCTGTTCCCACGCAGGAACACTCCCGTGGAATTGTCCCATCAGCATGGCTCAGTGCATGGTTGAGTTAGAAATTGTACTGGATGATGCAGAGCGTTCCTTGTTTGAAGTAATGCTGTCACAAATGTATCAAAAGCACCTTTTCCCTTTTTTGCATGCTGTCCAACAGAAGCTGTTATGTACTCTGCAAGCATTTATCCATTATAAAGTCATATTTGATTCAGTAAGACTAGAATGAGTTCCAGTAGGTTAAATATCTGCAAAGCCAAAGTTCCCTCTTTCTGGAGTTCATGCGTTTAGTTCACTTAGCTTTCCAAACATAAAAGTAATCATAACATAATAACATACCCAGGGGATCTGAAAACCTCACTGGGTAGTTCATGGGATGTATTAAGCCATCTACCATCCCTTTCATCCACTGGAAGATTTGTGCAAAATAGAGAACATTGTGATAAAAGAAGACAGACCATAAAATAGAGGGCCAAGCCCTCAAGTTGTGCACCGTAATAAAGCCAGTAACACTGTCCTGATTTGTGCCAGCAGAGAATCTGGCTTTTTGTATTTAGAATAGAGGTAAATATCTCGGAGCAGTAAAACTGAAATATGCTTTAGCTGGACTTTAAGGAGAGGTTTCAGCAAACTTTATGTTTAAATTTCTTGGTTGATTAGCCCACAATGACTTCTAATCGCTTGGGAGAATTTTTAAAAATCAAACTTGAATATACTCA
The DNA here is from genome assembly GCA_013396755.1 of Sclerurus mexicanus. NCBI lineage: Eukaryota > Metazoa > Chordata > Aves > Passeriformes > Furnariidae > Sclerurus > Sclerurus mexicanus. The sequence goes on along the minus strand of VWZF01004054.1, from coordinate 1,181,156 downwards.
AGACACAGAAACTGAGAAAGTTGTCTGCAGTTCATGGGGACTAACTTTTATTTTTTAAGGGAAAAAAATCCTTCAGCTCATTTGCAAGCAGCTATTGCATCCAATATTGAAGATCTGAAACTAGCAAAGCCTGTTGTTTGAATGAAAGCTCAACACTTCATTTTCCACTCATCTTGCAAAGGATGTGCAGTCCTGTGGAAAATGATAGAGTAACATTATTATAAAAATGGGAGTGATAGATAAAAGGCATCTTTTGTGTTTATTTTTTTGAGCTGGTCCTTGTAGGTGGGTGGTTTTTGCTTGTGTTTGAAGATGGATACAGATGCAACCTATCAGCCCCCATAGTAGACTAGGCAGAACTACTTAAACTCAGCTCAGAGCTGGGTGTAAGCTAAACACTTATTTTCCCCACGATGCTCCAATTCCGTTCCCTTCCCCACCCTGAGTTGCTCTGCAGCTGAAGGCACTTGGTACCTCTGAAGACCCAACTATTCATGAGGCAGGTCAGGTTTTCAGCAGAGGAGAGATAATACAGCCATGGCTGGGAAAGCTGCCTGCACCCCTGACTGCCCATCTGGAAAATGTAACTAATTTCATTCACTGGGGAGTGCTGGGAGGATTAATTGGATTTAGTGGCCACAATGTACTTTACATTGGTTGGGTGGAAGGAGACTGATAAGACTTGAGGTGCAAATTTCTCAGAGGTGCAAGGAAAAAACTGACCAAGAAGGAGGGCAATTATTTAAAGAGTCAGCGAAGCAAGGAAAAGACAATTAGCATTGGTATCACCCTAATTCACAACAATTTACAACAATGAGGCTGAGACACTCTTCCCATCAAGGCCAGAATATATAATTCCTTGACCTTATTATAAAACATAATTAAAAAAAAACATGAACAAAAAGGCTGCTTGTCCACATGGGCAAACAGAAGACTGAAGGACACATGAAGGAACTGAAGGACAATGTGTTTTGGGAGTCCAGGATCTGAAAGAGAACTCCAGTAGTTCTGTCAAGCTTAGGGTTATTCAGTGGAGCCAAACAGGTAACAGAAAATATGAACCCCACAGCTTTCTCCCGTAATTTTTATCCCTTGGGAGTCTCTCATTTGGACTTTGCCTGCAGGGAACCTCAATGCTCGTGTCCAAACAAGCAAGGAACACAGAGCTGGCCCCTTCTCCAGCATTGCACAAGGACGGGATTCTTTTTTTCCCATATTCTTGTAGATTATCTCAGACGTGAGCCTCAAATATCTCCAGCGATGCAGCACAGAACAGAGAGAAGCAGATGGAGTACCAGAGTCAGCAGCATCAATACCTTCTGAGTGGATTAGAGGTTGGAGTACAGCTGCCATTTTCTTGATCTTTTATTAGCACGTAATATTATTAATTACAGAGTTAAAGGAAAGACACAGGGAAAGGGGTGAGAGAACAGGCCTTTAATGGAACTGTGACTGCTCTATACCATGGCTTTTCTCTTTTCTTCTGTCTTGCTTTTCTTACGTGTAGAACCTATTTTATACAGAAGGATTTTTTTTTTTTTAAAGGAGTGTGGGGAGCTGCAGAGTTAGGCCAGGTCAGTTTGCAACACAAAAAGTACACTTAACTGATCTCCTTTAAAAGTCTCCCCTATTATTTTTTCACGTCATTTATGATGCTTGTGTTGAAGAATTTTGCCTGTCCAGGAAGCAGTGGCCAGACAAGTGGTTGATCTTGTCTTTAACTGTGGTTGCCTCCCTCTCCTCAATTAGGAAAAAGCCCCACAAGCTGTTCTGAAGAACTCCTTAAGTCTGTTAAACAGCATAGTTCTTCCTTCATCTGTGAAATGTTCCGTTCTCAAATAGAAGGTTTCCCCTCAGTCCTGAGGACGAAGATGTTCATCAGTGTTAAAGGGCAAGAAATCTTTTATAACCCAAACTTTACACGCTTCCTTTCATACACTCAAGCTCCTTTATAGATCATATAAGTATTATTTTCAAAATTTATCCCAAAGGCCATTTTGAGCTGACCTGACCAGCCATATCCTAAAAACTTGGGAAGAGACATCCCAACCCACATAAATATGGTGCAAATCAGTCTACCTTTACCTATTTTGATGCATCTGCAAAATGTATAAGGGCTGAACATCAGGCTCCTTGCTTTTTACAGTTGTTTCTAAACACCTAGAGCACTGTAGATGTTATTTATAAAACCATTGATTTTTATTATTTATCTTTATGCTTGTCTTGTTCTCTGTCTGCCAGCTGATCACTGTCAGATGCACTAGATTGTGCTCATGGATTGGACTGGAGTAGATGGGATTAATTGATCTGATTACATTGAGTGAAATCAGTGGATTTCACATCAAATGGAATCAATAACCCGAATTACATTAGACAGATGAGCAAACATTGGGCAGGATCATTACTTTGGCTTTCATGGGCTGTTACAATGGTTGAGATCAGTGGATTGAATTCGTCTGTGCACGACACGGGGACCGGTTCCATTTGAATCGCACTGGTGGCCTCAATAACTCCAATTTCTTTTTAACTTGAGTTTGTACTGATCTTTATTATAATAATTATACCTAGCGGCAATCGCCCTCTCTGGTACACACAAAAAAGTTCATTATATGACACAGAGATGAAGTGGCTCATTTTCCCCCTATTCTAATTTGGTAAATGGTGATTACAGAGGTAGGAGCTTAGCGAAACCCAATGAGCCTTGATAACGTTAGTTAGATTTTTAGCAAGTCATCTTTACTGAGCCCTAACTGCATGTAGCCAAGTCAGATGACAAGTCCAAAAGTCTTGCCTGCTGGTAGTGTTGTTATTCTCTTGATTATCCTCCAGCATGTTGAACACTCCTGTGCTAGAAGGGCAGCACGAGCGGCTGTGGCATTGCACACGGTCGTCTTTCTCTTGTCCTTAATCAGAAATGTTGAACTGTTCTCCAAATCCCCGAGAGGGAAAAGAATTCATTAGATTTCACCTTTTTTTCACTCCTGAATGCTAAATGTCTCTTCCTTTTTCTCTCTCTTCCTGGGGGAAATGTGTGAGGAATTAATGTTTAGAAAAAAATATTATCTTTTGCAATTCCCATCTGATGCTGAATTCCATCTTCTGCACGGAACTGCAGTCAGAGGTCACTGTTACAGAGGGCTAGGATGTTAGCAACACTTCCTTTCAGTTCAGTGATCAAAAATAGAAGATTAGCCAGCTCTTTCCCAGCTTAGTGACATAAAAGCCATGGGACTGGTCTGCAGAAGGAAAAGGCAGACAACGTTGGCAAGGAGAAGAAAGTTTGGTGGGTCACGACCGAAGCTGTCATTTGAAAATAAAAGTTCATTCATGTTTTCACATACATAACACTACCAGATTAGGGCACAAAAGACAGAAGTTTTGACAGGAAATCAGGGAGGGTTAGAAGAAAGGATTAGAGCCAGAGGCTGATTTCACCTGTGACCCCTTCAGGGTCAGCTCAAATCTTCTGTATTTATTCCACTCTTGTGTCCGGCGAGTATTTCTTGTCAAACTGCTTTAAGTTTGTACTGAAAAAAACCTAAATTATGGTTAGAAGAAGGGAGCCCAGACTCTTGCTCCCTTTTCTCTTCTTCTGATCTCTGTATTTTCTTTCTGCCTATGAAATGAGGCCAGAGCCTGAATCCACAATTTGGCATCCCTGAAGCTAAATACATCTCCCCCAGGTCTGGTGCTATCGGAACCATCCCAGGCAAGGCTTGGCTATGAAAGAGGAAAAGGCCATCCTTCAGGACACCTGCCTTCCTCTTCTTACTCTGCCTGACTTCATGGGTGAGTTGTTTAATTTCTCTATGTTCTCCTTGCTCAAATACACATATAACAAAGGACAGCGTAGCAAAGGATGAAACTATCTGGGAATACAGACAACACCACTGTCTGCCCTTGCATCTTTCCTTTACTTCACTTAAAACTTTACTTAAACAGTGAAGTTTTTATTTACAGCTGTAATTTGTGGATGTAACTCATCATTTATTTGCAGAATATTGGCTTCATTTTAACTCAGGGAATCTGACGTTGTTGTTATGGGAAGTGGTTGTCCATTGTACTTGAGCATAACTGGACAAGGACATTTTCTGGTCTGGGAAGGAGGATAGATTAGGCTATTTAAAGGACAGGGGAATATGTTTGGTCCAGAACATAAAACACACAGCGATATTCCACTATTTAGCTACCGATACAATGCTCTCCAGCCTTATTGAATGTTAAGGGATTGGCTCAGTTTAAAAACACATGACTGCAGAAAGGTTCACGTGTGATGCACAAAGAACAGAAAAGCTGCAGCATTTAGCTCAGAAATACCTCAAAGTCCAGCTTGTAGCTCATCAGTGCTGCCAGTTATCTACTGAGACCTCGTGCCTCTCACCCCCTTCCTCCTGCTCTGCTTCACTCTCCCTGTCTCCCTGGGAAGGCTGAATCTCATCTGTCTGCAGTTAGCGGAAACCAAAGTAACTGGACTTGCTGCTGGAACAGAAGAAATATGTGATGTTAACAGTTCATTGAGCTGTGAGATGAACAAGCTGGGCGTTGAAAAGGAAATCCAAGCTAAGAGTACATTTCCAGTGTTAATAAAGCTTTTTCCTTTTGTTGTATATTTCCAAACACTGATTCTGGAATGCCTGTCATCCGTTTTCCTCCAGAATTAGACAACAGGACAAATTTCAGGTATCTTGGAGTCATTTATCCTTGCTAAATGATAGCTCTCCGTGCTGCATTAGAAAGTCTGCTTCCTCCTCCATCTTTTGTTCAAAATTCCATCATGTCTGCAGCTGTCATTGCCTTTTGCAACAGTCTTCTGCAGCAGTTTCGAGTCTGTCTCACCTGTGTTCCACTTCAAACATGGAGAGATAAGCTGGACAACAAGATGTGAGTTTCCTTGGAAGAGGAGCAAACTGCTTTCTAGTCGCAGGAACATGGAGCAGTACTTCTTCTGATTCCTGATGCTCTCTTAAATGACGACAGTGGTTTTGGGACCCAGACTGGTTGCTGATGGTGGAGGAGGCTTCACACAAGACACAGATGGAAGAGGCCCAAGGAGCTGGGTGTGAGATGGTAACAAGGGAAAAAGCCACATGGGTGAAGCTTCCCTTGAAAGCTGTGGCTCTCCTCAGAATGTGGTGCCTTAGAGGAAATATTATTTCCAAGGATTGAGCCATGTTATCCCCACCTTTTCAGAGAACTACCACAAGTAAGGCAGGTGTGGGGGTGAGCTACTTATCCAGATGTTTCTGCTCTCACTCCCTGCAAGCAGATGTTGTGTGCAGGCTGCTCTCTGCTCTTCTTGGCAGGAGGTAACTCAAATAAAACTTTGTGCTGCACTTTTCGATGGAGAAGAGTTTCTGTTGGGTTTTTTTAGGAGCATTATGTGCAGCAATTGCATAGCCTGCAATGATTTAGAGATCATCTCTGTTACAGTGAGCCCATTTGGCGTTTACTTTCATGAGCCACAATGGAGACCTCATGCTGCAGTGAGGTTTCTCTTGAATTTTGTTTCACTGTCACAGAGCCATCATCATCTGTTTTTGCCTCTGAGTTTTATCTTTTGCTCAGGAGAGGAGTACCATATATTATTCACATCACATTATGTTCACAACATGTGAGGTGCTGGACAAATGCATTATAAGAAAACAGTCCCTGCTGTGAAGAGTTTACAACCCAGGCAGAAAAAGCAGATAAAATTTAGAGGAAAAGAGATGTACCATAAAAATTGAAATGAGATAAGAAAACATTCAAGGTGTCATGATTAACAGATGTGTTGTAAATTCCTTTTTCTAAATATTCCATTTTACTGGCAGAGATGGTTGAAAATTTTTCAAAACTCTCCCTCCTTCTGTTAAAAGAAAAGTTTACTGTAAAAACATGAAACTGGATTTTGTTCTGTCTCTTGGATTGAATTTCAATTTTCAAAAATGTTTTTTATCTTTTCAAGACTCAACTGCAGAAGGGCTTTATTACTTCTATTTTCAAAAATCCCTGTTGGATTTGTCTTTTGAAAAAAAGAGAGAAATTCACACAGAACTATACTCCCCATATGAAAAATATCTCCTTTCTTCTCTTACAGTAATTCCACTTTTGGTGCAGCACTTACACCACGTCCCACGCCACACGCTCACATTCATCAACTTGTCTGGTATCACTGCCGTGTGTTCATCCCCTGGTCACTCCCAGACACATCTGCCAGGTATCCCTATGTTTTAGTCTGGCTGTTTTCAGTCCTACTGTTGGGTGATCACTACCACAGGTACAGCAGTTTGTCCTCTGTTGGACACACCCTTTGCCTGTGGAGACCAGTTCTCATAGTTCCGTCTCCCAGGATGGAAAAATAGCCTTTCTCCTGCAGGAATACCAGTCATTACTTTCTGGAATGCAGGTCCAGCCCCACCTCACCCACCTGGGCTGCCCTGAGCAAAGGGAAGGTTGGATAGGAGGAACAGGGAGGGCAACAGGGATTCACACCTCCTTTGTTACAGCTGTACTCCCTAATCCCATAAAGACACGAATCCTGTCCCTTCAATCCTCCTTCCACAGGCTTTGTAAAACACCTTCCAATCCTTGTTGTTTCACCACAGTAGATGGTTGCACACAGCAAACATTATTGTACCTTTCCTGTCTGCTCACCAGTCTTGAGGGGCTTGGTGTCTCCCTTGCTGTCTGTGCTCTACACCACACATCCATCTACAGAAATATAAGTCCACTTGATACTGGTTCTTGGAGGATCTCCTATCTCCTGAAGACTACAAACATCTATCTCTTATCACAAGCCTGCACATTTATCACCAGAAGTGCAGAGCGGGCTGGTAGCTTTGTAGGTGGCAAATTGTCCATTTAATTACAGGATTTTAGTTGGCTTTTTCTAGCAGGTCTTTTTCACAGCAGCTGACCTTCGGTGAGACCTTGAATCATACGATTGCCTTTGTGAAACTACAGCAGAGAACATCCTTGTTTTATTTTCCTTGCTGCCTTTCAGTTCAGTAGCAACATCCTTGAGGTGTCCTGTAAAATCCCGACACACGGACGCAATAGTGTTTGCATCGAGACAGGAGATGGCAAACCCAAGTGCACAGTCACTTTGATGTGATTTTTAGGAGCAGAGATTACATTGCCGGTGCTAACGTGCTCTTTTTAGGCTATTCATATTTCATTAAAGCCAAGCAGACTGTGTTGCTGTGAGAAGTGAGGGAGAACCACTGCTTTGTGTCATGTCACAGCACTGAGTACAGACAGAGCAGGGGCAGCCAGGCAGGCACTGGGTATTCTGCTTCACAGGGAACTCCCTTTAGAGGAAAATAAATATATTCAGTGGAAGATGAGGTCCTCTGGTGTCATTTTTTAGTTCCCTTTCAATGAAATATTACAGTCAAAATGTTTTCAGTTGGTATGGTGGTGCATTCCCCTCCTAGGCTGCACTATGATCTGACAAATATTCATTCATGGCAGTTGGTCAGAATGTTTCAGTTTTAACAAGGAGAGATAACTTTTTATGAGATTAATACTTCATTCTTTCTATGGGAAAACTGCACTATCCATACGGACAACAAGGTTTGTCACGTGTGAGAAGGGCTCAGACGCTGCAAGGATCCTTCTCAGTGTGAGGAGCTGTGCGAGTGGAGTAAGCTGCAGCTGAAGAAGCTCCTGACACTGAGTTAACCTCAAGGAAGCCCATTTCCAACTTGCCTTACCCTAAAAAATTCCAAGTTGGGTTCAAATAAAATGCAGCTCTGGTGTCTAAAAGTTCCTTTGGCGTTCTTGGTGTGCTCAGGGACCTGTTTGGCTTCAGTCCCACCACCAGCCTGCTCTGCCCTCATCGCTCCCACTGTGAGTTAGTGCTGGTTGTATTTCTCAGCTGTTTGGGTTTGACAGCAGATACATCAGTAAAACCGGAGTCTGGTTAAATCACTGCTCTGCTTTGTCTTCCCCAAAGGAGTGCAGCAGAGGAATTTTGCATTTTCAGGTTCCTGGGTGTCTCAGTAGGTTATTGTTCATGTGCCAGTTTCCTATTTGTTATCAACAGCTCAATTTTCTGCTTCAACTGAGGTGTGTTGGCAGGGCTGGTCTTTCTTTGCTTTGCTTTTTACCAGATTTCTAGATTTTCTTACCTTGCCACTCCACCAGCTTATTGAATCTTGTTGATATGGAACAGACTTCACCATCTTAGTTGTTTTTCTCTCTGAGTTTTTAAATGTCTCCACTGTCACTTCTTGTTTTGCTTCTCAGACTTACTTCTCTGGGCTATTTTCATGATTTATAGCTGATTATTGTTGCCACTTTTAGTGTAATGCCTACTTGCCAATATAAAGTCAGGTTTCACCTCCACAAAAGATTTCCATTGGAAAAATGAAAGCGCTATTGAAATGTAAAACCTGCTGAAATAAATCATAGGGGGGAAAAGAGTGTTGAAGATAAACTGTTTCATTTATATAAATATACTTAAAGGAACAGGTGACATTGCAGGGAACTATCAGCAGATGGCAACTCCACCAGCAGCAAGCTCAGGGGGAGCAAGCTCTGCTGCTTTAAGAATGAGGTCGCTATTTTCCTCCAGTGCATAAATCTATAGATTATAGTTATTGCATGACAACCTGCCACTAATTAAATTATAAGTGACATGACAAGAAAGAAACACTTTAAAATCACTGACTAACTTTTTGGGACACTTTCAGTACATTCCAGCTATGCTCCACTTTCTGCAGCACGGTGACATCTCCCAGCGTTTATATTTAAAGTAAATTGAACCAGTGAAGGATCTGACACATTTCCCTTCCCGGGAAACCAGGGTGATTGCTGACGGAGCTGTGGGAGTCTCTGCCTGGGCTCATTCCTCATATCCCTGTTCAGTAACTCTGCCTGCACTGGCCATAATCCCTCCGTGAGCTGCAGCTGATTTAGCAAGTAGGAGAACCTTCTGGAATTACTGCCCCTCATCATCCATCTCATGCTGGAGGAGAGAGAGCCCTGTGCCCGAGAAAGGGGTGATGCACCAAAGGATGACAGTAATCACTGCACATGGTTAATAATAATATTTGTTAATAATAACATTTGTTAATAATAATTTGTGGAATAACAAATCACGGGATATGATGAGTTGAAGGGAACCGCAAGGATCATCAGTCCAACCCTCAGCCCTGCCCAGGACCATCCCCAGGAGTCACCCCCTGTGCCCCAGAGCATCACCCAAACACTGCTGGAGCTCTGGCAGCCTTGGGGCTGTGCCCACTGCCTGGGGAGCCTGGGCAGTGCCCACCACCCTCTGGGGGAAGAACCTCTTTCTAATATCCAGCCTAACCCTGCCCTGACACAGCTCCAGCCATTCCCTGGGTGCTGTCCCTGGTCCCCACAGAGCAGAGATCAGAGCCTGCCCCTCCTCTGCCCCTCCCAAGGAGTTGTCCCTGCAATGAAGTCTCCCCTCAGTCTCCTCTTTTCCAGGCAGAACAGACCAAATACTCTCAAATAAAGCCTCTTTTTTAAATAATCCAGGTCTAGCCCAGAAAAGTTTATTTTTATCCAATCCTCCAGTGAGGTTCATTACCTTGGGCAGACACAGTCCATACTCCTCCCATTTCTGGAACATCACTGTATTCACCTCCCTGATGCTCATTTCAGTGAGTTTCATGCGATGCCATACATGGCCCAGGTTTGCTTTCCAGCTCCATGAAAAAAGGCTGAGAGAATTGGGATTGTTCAGCCTGGAAAAGAGAAGGCTCTGGAGTGACCTAATTGTGGCCTTCCAGTACCTGAAGGGAGCCCACAAGAAAGATGGAAGGAGACTATTTATATGTGCATGGAGTGACAGGACAATGGGAAATGGTTTCAAACTAAAAGAGAGTAGGTTTAGATTGGATATTAGGAAAACCTTCCCTGTGAGTGTGGGCTGGACCTGGCACAGGTTGCCCAGAGAAGCTGTGGCTGCCCCATCCCTGGAAGTGTCCAGTGCCAGGTTGGATGGGGCTTGGAGCAACCTGGGCTAGTGGAAGGTGTCCCTGCCTATGGCAGGGGGTTGGAATGAGATGATCTTTAAGGTCCCTTCCAACCCAAATCATTCAATGATTCCATGTTTCTCTGTGATCCAGGCCATTTGGAGCTCCATTGATGCCACTACATGCAGGAAAAGCACACACCTCAGTGGAACCCACATCCCATCCCCGGGTGCTTGCAGAGCCATGTGTCACCCTGCAGATAATTAGCTGATGAAGCAGATTCATTGCCTCCCTTTTTCCACCGGAAAACGACATAAATCATAGCAGATTTTTTCTTTGATGACTTAATGCTGCAGATGTGAAGTGTTTGGGGATGAATAGGATTCAGTGTTTGTTAATGAGAGTTTAATGTCTTCATCTTCTGCATTAAACTCCAGTTAATTAATATTCATTCAATTAGAAAATGTAAAAATAAATTATACAAAATTAAGCTTTACACAGGAAGCAAGTGACCTCATTTCTGCTGTTTTCAGGTGCTAATTAGATTAGCTTCTTTCCTATACAGGGGGAGGCACCAAGTGCTGCCAGCACTAAAGGGAGCCTTGCAGTGGCTGCAGACCTTGTCACCTGGGAGTGCCTGGTTCTAGTCTGCCCTGAGCTGGTGGAGACCAAAACCTGTGGTCAGTAAAGCACAGTTCTCATTTTCGTGAGTCTGGAAAGTTTCCTGGTCAGTGGAAAGCCTCTCTCTGCTGGAATATTGGTGTTTTATGGAGCTGGGTGTTGCTGGGAGAGAAGAATGTGTGCTCAGTTGGTGGCAAACTAGCAGGAGTTATATGAAGTCTTGGTTCTAGTCTGGTTCTGCCTCCTGGCTTTGGCTCAGAGAGTCTTCCTCCTTTGTTGCCTTTTTTACTTTTTTTCCCTGCTCTGAAAGGATTGCCTAAACTTAGAGTCTAGTAGGAAATGGTGTTCTTTCGGAGTTGAGTGTCTTGCCATAGAGAGAAGATGCAGCCCTCTGGGATGAAGAAGTGGTCTGACTTGAGCAGGGCTAAGGGCAGGATAAAACAAGTCCATCTGAGCTGACTTTATACAGACAGACCACAGGGGTCCTAAATAATCACTGTTATCAGCTTATCGAATGTAACTTTGAAGTTGTCCTTGCTTTGAGTCAGGGGTGGTGCCAGCTGACCCACAGAGGTCCTTCCAACTTCAATCACTCCATAATATTATGTTTCTTCTACTTACCTAGATCCTGAAGCCAAGCTTGTCTTCTGATAGAGAAATACTGTAAAAGGCAGTGGGAGAAAATTCAAACTGCTTAAAGACCTGCTGTGGATTATTGCATACTGTGCTGGGGTGGGGAGGCAGTTGGGGAATAAAGGTTCTGTGCTGGTCTGTGTTTTATAGTGCATCATCCATCCCTCACCTCTTAATCTGGTACTTCCTAGTAGCCCTGAATAGCAACTTGCTGTTAAAATGGGGAAGGGGGTGAGGAAGGTCTATGTGAATAAAACTCAGATGTTACATCTAATCTTTGAAGATTGTCAAAAGAAAAAAACACCTTTGGATAAGATGGTTCAGTTACTGAGAGTTTGGGGAATTGGTTTTGTGTGTGATGTTAAGAAGAGCCAAAAGCAGTGCAGACTGTCAGTGACACTGCAGGGAGTTTGCTTGTCATGATAGTTACTTCTTGCAAAGGAGGAGGGTGTGCTAAAGTGATAAATAATTTAGGATAACTAAAAAAAAAAACCAAAAAAGTTGCAGCACTACTGACACAGAGGCATGGGACCCAATTGTGTTTCATTAGGTCATCTCATCCTGGGGGGAAATGGGATTATTCTTAGTGTGAAGCTTCTCATTTGACTCAGGTCATCACAGACACATAATGATTTGCAAAGGATGCACAGATGAACTCCAGTGTTACAGCCAGAGGCACCTTGGCAGAAAGGAGGATATTTCATGGAAGGGAGGTCAAGGATGCTACAAAGGACAGTTCCCCTCCGCTGTCTGGTCCTGCTGTGGCCCTTTACAATAGAACACAGTAACTCTCCCATGGTTTGTCCTGTTGTGAATTCCTGAGAAGGCTGCCATCCCACTGCCTTTTTTCTATTCTGCTGCTTCTGTGCCTTTCTCTTCTTCTCTCTGCTACACCTCCTCGTTAGCTAAAATATCTTAATCTTCAGGACCTGTGCTTGGTTTCAAGCCAGATTCCTGCTTTCCTTGGCTCATTTCAGCTATCACAATAGTAGACCCCAACTGTTAGGGCTGTGCTTAAGGCCCCAGTTCAGGATGTTGCTTATGAGAGATGCTGAGGTACTCATTTGCCTGGTGCAGGCAGTGCTGAGAGCCATGGGATGCTGCAGCGCTTTGTGTTCCTCGGTGTCACTCTGACTTTTTAACTTAGGAAGCTGCAGGGGAGGAGGGAGGCTCCCAAATGCCAGGTTTATGGAGTTGTTTGGCTCAGATATATTCCCCTGATCACAATACTCCCGTGTGGCAAAGCACACCCTCAGCTCTCAGTGTGTGCCCTGGCTTTGTTGGAGTCAATGAGATCTGGTTCTGTGCTCAAGTGCTTTGCTGAATCGACCTGCTGGCCTTGAGTCTGGAAGTCACTCGTTTCTCTGGACCTGATGCTGTTGGTAATTAGTCTTGCTATTGGCTTGGAGGTGAGTTGGGAGATTGGGAAGGCTGTGACAAGGCTGATCTCATTAAAGGGTTAAAATACAGAGCTGCTTCCTGAAGTTATTGGATTAGCCTTGGATGGGCTCATGTGGGCAAAGGGCAGGACACTCTTCATCAGTTGTTGCTGCTCTAACCAAGAAAATATGATTGTCCATATCTACCCCCCACAAAACCTCCTGGCTGGGAGGGAGGTAGAAGCTTTGGGACATCACAGAGACCTCGCCCTGCATACTCTGTCTTCCAGGAGAGCATTTCATCACTGAAGTCGTTCCTCCTTGGGCGGAGAGCTGACGAACACATTGTGCCTCTCAACATCACAGCTCTGCAGGCTGGGTTTCTCCCTAACATCACAGGTTTCCCTACCACACCTTCCATACACTGTGATTCTTTTCTTCTGGGATAATTGGGGAAAATGGCAGTTGTGGGTCTATCAAAATAGGAGACCAGTCTCACATTCCCTATCCCAACCCACTGTGGAGTTGAGGTATTTGTGCTCGACAAGACTAATCTCACCAGCTCTTTGAAGACTTTACTGAAGTCTTTCATTTCACTGCTCGCTCAGGCTGCTCAGGAAGATTACAGTGATTGCTGCTGGCTTTGCAAACTGCTCCAGTGGACACTGAGTAAATATTTTAGGAAGCACAGCTGCAAAACACTCTAAATCCAGCCCTTTCAATGGCAAGCCTTACCTAACCAGCCCAGCCCAAAAGGGATCACCAAACCATTGACCACAAATCCTCCTTGTTATTCTTTCAAGAAGGACTGAGGTCATGCTCAGATACCTCACAGCTGCATACCCTGATTTTTGGTGTTTTCTGTATTGTCCTTCTGGGCAAAATAGGGCAAACATGAGGTCAGAACCTGGGCATGTACCTGGGCATCCACCCCCAGGCTTGGTGTCAGCTTGGGGTTAGTGCTTCTGGCATGCTGAAGACTCTTACTTAGTTCACTTAATTAAAAGGGAAAATGTTTGGAAACACCTATGCTTCTTGTTCTTTCTGATTATTGGAAATTTATTAATGAGTGACAGGTCTCGTTGTTAGTGTGTTCATTAAATGAGCTACCAACCAGCTACACATTTTTGCCCAGCAGCCGTGGAATTCAGAGTACACCAGAAGAGATGGATATCCCACTTCTGGGATTTTTCTACTCACTTTTGGTTGTGGTTTTTTTTCCCAGCATCTGGCTTGTAAATGTGGAAGGGTTTCTAAAAGTAACTCAAAAAGATTTGTCCAAAAGGAAATAAGTTTTGGTTTTGTTTTTTTCCCCGTATGAATCTTGGATTGTACTGAAAATTAAAATTGCTCCATCTCAGACTTAGAGCTGCCATATATTTTAAAGGGCTGTACCACCCTTCAGGTAAGGTGTCCCCTCGGCTCTTTCCATCTCACAGGTGAAAGGATGTATTTGAGAGTCTGTCTCTGAGGTTTGAATCTGAGAGAGCACTGCTGAGTAAAATGCCCTGACTCCTGCTGTGTCGTGTCGTGCCTCCCCAAGTCAGCTCTGCTTATTTCTTTTCACATCTATCACTTCCTCAAGCACAAACACATTAATGGTACTGGCAATAGCAAGCATTCTTTTTTTTTTTTTTAATTTTATATTTATCTCTGTTTCCTTGGCTTCTGTCCAGTCTGAAAAGTCCCACTAAAAGAAATAAAAGCCGTTGTGTCTGAACTGATTACAGGCCATCAGACTTGATGTCCCTCTGAAATTATGAGGAGTCTTCACAGTTGGACAGATCTGAGCTCCTGTCTGATCCTGATGGCTCACACATTCCTACAGGAGAAAACAGGGGGAGGGCAGGCTCCAGATCTTGCTTTTTTTTTCCCTGGGTGAAGGGGACATTTTCTAAATGGGATTTTATTATAGTGACAGCTCTGAGTGTGAATCACCCCATTTATGTGATATTTCCAGCAGCTCCACCAATTATGGCCACCTTTGCCATGAAGAACAAGGAAATTAAGAGCAACTAATGGACTGACAAAGCTTTTGGGTGCCAAGTCACGAGAACATGACAAGGCAGATCAGTCCCCGCCTGCCTCTTTTCTTATTTTCCTCACTGTCAGATATTTATTGTAATAGTTGAAAGGCAGCATTTAGCTAGCATGGCACTTTCTATTTAAGGTGCTGTGCAGAACAGGCCATTCCACAGATAAAGGGAAAAGTATGTTTGAGGATGATATTGGGACTGAAATGGAAAATGCCTCAAATTGGGTTGGCGAGCATCCTTATTATTCATTGGGATGATTTAAGCACGTCTTTTAGAAAGGAGAAAAAAGTAAAGGTACGTGTGGGGGAAATATTCTAAAACTGAAACTGTTCTCTGCTCTCTCATTAAGTAAATTCATGACCCAGCAATGCTTCAGGGAGTCTTCCTTGCCCAGCCAGGCTGCAGAAGGACTCTGGGGCTGGCCTGAGAGCAGGGATCACCTTCTTAGGGCTTCTCAGAGATTCCTTAGGGAGAATATGTGCTGAGTTGGAAGACTGGGAATGGGTAAGGCAGAGATCCTGCCCTTTGCCTCGACCTCTGGGTGTCAGTGCTCCAAGAGGCAGGAGGGCTGTCTGCTGTAGGATTCCTGTGGGACTGTCCTGTGTTTATGGGGGATGCAGCAGCCTCTCCAGAACGTGCTCTAGTGGATTCACTTCTGTGGAGCAATTTGTAAACTGCACGGGGAGCTGCTGAAAACTTGAGCAGCCCAGGATGAAGTATCCAGGACTGATTAATCCCTCAGCTCACGGCAGGGCTCCCAGGAGAGGAACATCTCCTTTCCCTTTCCAGTCGTTGCTGGTGTTTCCATGGTGGGTGCTTCAGGATTTTCATGATAACACCAGAAAAGACTGTAACAGGGGATACTGGCTTTTTCCATAATCTGGATTGTAGGATTTTCCCTGAAGAGTCCACAAGAAGCTTTGGGTAGTATCAGACTCCTTAACACTGGCATTTCCTGACCCTATTTAGAACCTAAAGTCCCTAAAGTGCTTTTTCAGGTGGACATGCCAGAATTACATGCCATTATTTGAATTGCAACCAGTTTGGACCCGTACACTATCGCAGGTGCTGTGGGGCGTTGATGCTGTCCCAGTATTCAGAGCAGAAAATGAGGAACCACAGGATGTAACTGCAAATGAGCAAGGACTGTGCTTATCAGAGTGTAATTACCCTGATCTGTGACCTTGAGGGAGCTGAGGCTCTGATAAGAAGCCCCTG
The DNA here is from genome assembly GCA_013396755.1 of Sclerurus mexicanus. Classification (NCBI taxonomy): domain Eukaryota; kingdom Metazoa; phylum Chordata; class Aves; order Passeriformes; family Furnariidae; genus Sclerurus; species Sclerurus mexicanus. Next base: position 1,165,340 of record VWZF01004054.1, on the reverse strand, counting down.
GGAAGGGTATACTCTCCTGTCAGTCCGAGAACATGCACAGGGATGAGCCTCTGCTGTTATCCTAGTTTCTCCTTGATTTTTTCCTCCTTTTTGTGCCTACAGAAGAAGCTTTGTGTGTTTTTTGCCTTTTAGCTTCCTAGCCAACAGTCGGAAGAAAATCAATTGCACGTTCTTTTTCTGGCAGGTTCTTGGGCATCTCTGGGTTCCTGTCTGATGCACTGCGGGCAGCTGTGGAGTCCCAGTATGAACTGTGGAGTCCCAGTAGGAACTGTGGAGTCCCAGTATGAACTGTGGTGGCTGCTCTTGACAAAACGTTATAGTTCAGTTCTCCTATTCCCAGTAGCCCTTGGCTCTGCAGCCCCCGCACCACTTGATGGGCTGACGCTGGTCAGGGGCCTGAACACAGGGGATGAATAGCACTGAAGGCAAAACTGAGATGATGGTTCCCCCAAGGGCGTGTGGATCTTCACACTCTGCTGAAAGACCTCTACTGGTCTAGTTCAGACACAGGGTTAACTCTTCCCATTCTATCTCCAAAAAATCAAATAAACAGATGCCAGGTCACACAACACAGGATGCCTTGTCAGCTGTCCAGCTTCTCCACAGCAATCTAGAGCTGCATCCCACCTATCCTGTATTATTTCACACTTCAAATACTCCCTTCTATCACAAAGCACACTTAAAACAATACCCTGTCAGGCCCACGAGGAAAGACTGAATAATGCAGAGCAGAGGCAGTGTCTGTGCTTGGCAAGTAGTGTGGCACCTGTGGAGAGCAAAACAGCCATTTGAAAGGACCAGTGTCCACGCTATAATCATTTAAAGGGAAATATTTCAGGCTGCCTCTGGTCTGATCCCAAATTCTGACTGTTCATTAGTGCATTAGGAGTGTGCTTCAATGAAAAGCAGTTCAGTTCATGAGCACCAAGCCTATCTCACCATGTGAGCTGAAGTGTAATAAGAGGCAGTTTTAGTATTCAAAAACACACTGTTGGTCTGAAACAAAATGCTGCTGTAGGTGCACACACAGAGGAAACACGTAATTGCCTGAAACTGCAGAGCAAATTTTGACAGGGCTACGAGCAGGATGGGCAGTGTGGTCTGCTGCCCTTCTCTCTCAGCTGCTGAATAACACTCAGTGCACCCTCAGGATGGACAATACTTCATGGTTCACTTATGTTTCTTCCAGCTGGGTCTAAAATAACTAAATATTTGCTGAGTCTAAACAAAATAAACCATATGGTATGGACCCCAGTTGAGGGCTAGAGATGAACTAGGAAAAAGCAGTTGGGATTTCGTATAAATAAAAATACATGCACCATATCAAGAGGAAATAGAAAACTTTCTATTGCAGCGTTTGCTGGGGATGTTGTTTGTAAACATTTGTCAGGATAGCTTTCAAGTTTGCATCTGGAAATTGTTTATCATTAAAAAATCCAAGAAGCTGTGGAAAACATTGGACCTGTGACAGCTCCAGATACCTCTGAAGCTGAGGAAGATTCAAATCCATAGTCTCAGTTTTGAAATGAGAGTGTATGGATGCGGTCCTGGGTCTTCCTATCGTTGTAACATACACTGTTGCCCAAAAAAATAAAGCTCGAGTTATTGGAAAAAGCATTAGCAAGTATATCACAAGAAGCTGTGCAGAACTGCTCTTTGTGTGTTTCTTGTAGCATCACTGACTCTGTGGAAGCCACACGGGTGCAATCCGGTTTCAAACAACCATGCCTGCTAACCATACATAAGCCCACAAAGCCTCCGTACGGATGTACACGACTCACAGAGGTCGGCTCCTGCGTTAGGGAGCAGATGTGCTCCTCCCAGGCTTCCCAGGGAATTTAAATATCCACCACCAGGATGTTACACAGAGCCCTGACACGGGTGTTCAACGCTCTGCTGTTCCTTCTCTGATGAGTGCTGTGCCCTCCCACATTGAGATCAGCGTGTGGGTGTCCTCTCCAACAGGGTAACCACTTAATATCCCATTCGAGCACTCCAAAAAGGGCTATTCCAGGACAGGAGAGGGTAGAAGTTTATTCTTTCTTGCCTGCATCACCTCGGGTATGTGGTCTCAGCCATGCTTGCCTGCCTGTACTTCCCAAAGGATGGCACTGGGGATCCATTCAGTTACAGAAAACTTCTGGGAAGTTGAAACCACAGGACACAAAGACCACGTCTCCATTTGGGGTTCTCAGCTAAGGACCCTTCTTTCTGTGGGCTCGTGCTCATAGGAACAAGCTCAGAGAAGCTTCTTTGAGGGTTATTTATCAGTTTCCAGGGACTGAGTTTCTTTGGGGCCTTTGGGAACATCTGGTCTTTCTCTGAGGCTGTCTGCAGAGCTCCAGGGATGGAGTTTTAGCAAGCCAACACACACCCTGAGGGTCCTGAGCTCATCCTGGCCACTGCCACGCTAAGAACATCACTCCAAGTGTCATCCTGGCTGCTCTCAAATCCACTGTCACCAGTATGGATTGACAGCGTCCTGGTAAATCTCGGACCAAACTCACAACTTTCATTTTGCTGCTAATTGTTTGGAATTCTTTGAACTCACGTCTGTGGATGGCACTTAAAACTGCCTCTGCCTGGTACACCTCATAAACAGATGGAGCGTTTGTTGACGTTTCTGTGACAGCTTGAAAACTTGTCTCCTACCTCTGAGCTGAGCCCTTTCTGCCTTGTCCTCCATCTGCCATCTCATTTTAAAACTAGCAGAACAACTCGAGTGAAGCAATTCCGACTTTTTCCATCTGTGCACAGTTAATTAAGAGGGTAATGAGAGCTCCGAATGAACAAGCCCTGCATTAATTCAAGATATGATTAAGGGAAACATCCAAAAAATGAAAAATATATATGTGCCTACATATATACATTTAAAAAAAGCCTGAGTCCCTTTTGTCTGTCCCTGTACTTGGCAACATTATGGCTATGGATGATTAAAAAATAGGAAAGATGACTACGGAGGACTGACCATATTCTGACCATGAGATCTGTGTATAAGCAGCTCAAAGGTGGAGGGACTTTTGTAACTTGAATGTGTGTGAAGACGATGCTTGTTAGTGGGAAAAGAAAGTGCAGTTTGCTTTTGAGGGGGGTTAGAAAGGTGAGTTACAGAACCAAAGGCAGGCAGAGATGCACAAGCCAAAGAGTTGCCCCACTGGAAATGAACTTAAAACATATGGTTCTCCATGATATTTGCTTTCGTGGCCATCTCTGTGTGTGCTCTCAGCCAGGCAATATGTGATCACATGAATCTACCTGGGGAAATTTTACAGCAAGCCAAGACTGTCTCAGCAATTACTGAATTAGTAATTTCAACCAAGGCTGCGAAAAAGGGGTATATTGCCTAATTTCACTCTAGTTGGACTAAGGAGGCAGCAAGAAGCCCCGTTGGGGATCCGGGAGTATGAATTTTTTAGGGAGTGAGGCAATCTCTGGTCCTGCAAAATTTAAATTTGGGAGGAGCTTGGTGGCTGGGGAAGGACAGAGCTGCAGTAAAGCAAGAGGTGAAACAGGACAGGCAAGGAAAAGGAGCATGAAGAGCTTGGAGTGAGGAAGAGGAGAGGGCTGCAGAGAGAAACAGCAGCTTTTGCCTCTGTACCTTGTGGCTCCCTCCAGTTTTATATCTCCCACACTGGGGGTGGAAAAATGAGTGGCACTGAAGAGGCTGAGTGAATTCTTGTTTGGGTTTCTCCCCCTTCTTGGTTTCTTGCAGCAGCAGGAAACACAGAAAATATTTCTAAACAAAGCCTGGAATTGGCTGTTTGCATTTTGCCTGCAAAATTTCCTGTGGCTCACAAATTGGACTCTCATCCCTGCGCTGCCGGGGAAGGCAGGCACATTAGCAGCAGCCCGGCAGAGCTGTTGGCTGCAGCCAGCAGAAAGGGGCTCAGATTCACCTGCTCAAGGCTTTATTAGTTTTAAAAAAAGCTTTCTGCGGCTCCCGGTGCTCACTCGTGGTGAAACCCATTGCCTGCCAGAGGCCACTGAGAATAACCCTCTGCATCCCTCCCCGCGTGCTGTTTGCCCAGGGAGGGGTTGCACAGCAGCGGGGAGGTGGCACATTGGAAGAGCTCATGGCACTCACACAGGCATCCATCCCAAGGAGATAGCTGGAGCCAGGTGTCCCACACGGAATGATCACACAGAGGAAGGCAGGGTAGGACATGAGCCATCAAAATATGTATCCTTTCTCATTTCTAAAGGATTTCCCAAGTGCTGTAGGAAACGGGGCTGGAAAGGAAATCAAGACATAATCCTCTGCCCCAAAGGAACATCACAATTGTCCTTCCTGTCAGGCATTTGTCTAATCTGTACTCAGAATGTCCCCGAGTGGGGATTTCACACCCTCTCTGGGCTATCTTTTCTGGTGTTTAACCATCCTTGCTGTTAGAAAGTTTATCTTAAAGTCTGGTCAAAATCTGCCTGGCTCTAATTCAAGTCCATTACTCCTTGTTCTACCTGACATGGAGACCAAATTTATTCTCTTTTATGCACAACTTTCTGAAAACAGATGTCTTCCCAAAGATGTGTGTGGAGTTCAACGTGCCAGCAGGAGCAGGGACACAAACACTGGTTTGAATACGCTGGTGACACACTTGTGTGTCAGACTCCACTTGTTCCTCCAGGTATCCATAGTGGTGCCCCCAGCACTGGAGCTGGGATGATTTTTGCACTGTTTTGGTGAGACTGGCACAGTGTGAGCCTGAATTGAGAAGGGAATTGCTCAGGGAAGTGGGATATTAGCCTGGGACTAAAAAGCAGGAGTCAGCTATTCTACAGTCCCTATCGCTACTGCCTGCAGTGGGGCTTTGGGCACACCTGGTCACTGGGACTTTTCGCATTAGGACCTTCAGCTGTTACCCCTGGGAACAAGGATGTGCCCTGTGCAGGGATCCAGGGCTGTCATCTTACCCTGGTGACCCGAAAGCCATCCCTGAAAAGATCCCAAATTTAACGATATCCTGAGACAAAGCACTGCCTTTATATTGAATGTGCGTGGGGAGCACACACAGATCAAAATTCAATTTGTAGTCTGAGTTATGCTTTATTACTTTATTGCACACTTATTTTAAACAATCACATTTCTGTGTGTGTAAATTTACATAGGCCAAGTGACAGAAACTTCAGGGTTCTGCTGCTTACAAGTCCAAGGAAAAATCTCTGCTCAGGCTGAGCAAGTACAGGACGGTTGTGATGAGTCTGTCCAGCCTTGTGGGGTTGATAAGCCCCGAGATCAGTTAATTCCTGGGATAACTGAACTCCCAACACATGAGAGAAACTGTTCCACTGATCAGGGCTTCAGTCAGACTTCCATTGGTCTAATTTGATGTAAATAAATTGTTATAAGTGGATTTCTTCTCCACTGCAGCGTGTGCCCTGCTCTGAGATCAAAACCTCTCCCAGGAAACTTCCTAGCTGGGTTTTCAACACTCAAGAAATATCTACCTTAAGACTTCTGCTTAATGTTCAAACCTTTGGAGGGTTAATATCCTCATAGCATCTGAACAGTAAAATGGACAAGTAGTTTTTGCTCAAATCTGAAGGAAATGAAATTCTTCCCCAGGCTGGGAATTTGTTAGAAGTTTCCATTTGAAATAAATAAATAAATAAAATCCCCAACCTTTCTACCAACAAAGTCTGAAACTCCTTGAAATAAGGGCTAGTAATGGAAGTGCTGACAGTATCTTAACTAGAGCAGCGTGAAAGGAGTGATATAATAGTTTATTTCAGGTAATGCCATGGTGATTTTTAATTTACATAATGTCAAAAATGCAATATGTGAACTTTCTGAAAGCAAAAAAGTGGTGATAAAAACATCTATTTATTCCTCCTGCCTCCTTGCAGAAATGAGAGAATGAACAAAGCCACAAGGAAAAACCTCAAGGCCATGGTATTTGCATGAAGCATTCTACACATAATGTACCCTAGGAGTGTTTGAAAGAGAAGCTGACCCCGTGTAGTTGCTCTTGTCTCAACTCATTTGCTAGTTTAATAGCTTAACATTTGCAAAATGATGTTTAGATTATTTTCCCCTCCTAGCATTAAATATAACTGGTGTACAGTGAATGTGAGCGGTCTGTGGAGGACTTTCAGGTCCCAAAGTCAATTCTCCTGACAGTTCAGCACGTCCTGGCTGTGGATGCACAAAGCGTGCTGCAAATGGAGGGGCCTGTGGGGTCTGTGAGCTCTGCTGGAGCTTGGGGGTTATAGATCTGGGGGATTTTTAGGGAATTAGTCAGATATCTGCTTTTTATAAGTGATCCTCATTCCTGCAACGAGACATCAGCGGTGTCCTCTACCCCAGGGGTGTCACTGTCGAGAGCTCTGAGTCCACAGCTGTTGTATGGATTTCCTTAACGTTATTTCCCTCTGGCCATGGAAGGACAGGTTTTGCCTTGGAAGCTCAGCCAAGCCAAGAGGGACTCAATGATCTTGAGGGTCTTTTCCAGCCTAAATGATTCTGCGCCATGTGCTGGTCCACCAGTGTGTGACACAGGGACACTTGTCCCTCTCCTTTGAGCCGGGGGCTGTGTGAGGACCCTGACTGTCTTTACTCACAGAGTTATTCTGGGATGATCCTGGAGGTTGGCAGCAAGTCTGCTGTCCATCCCAAACTCCGTGAAATAATTCTAATGGGGTTACAAAGAGCGACCCTGTGACCAGAGAAGAACCAACAAGCTCCTTCCCCAAGGAACTTAACAGTAGATCTATAATGCACTTACTGCTCAAAGAGAGTCCTGTTTACTGCAGAGAAATTGTTTAATTAATGGTGTTAATTCTAGCAAACTGAAGTTCGGTGTAACCATACCACTAAAATTCCAGTTTGGAGTTTCTGATATTGAACCAGGCTGAGTATCTTCTGGGACTGGTGTTAACTTCTGTGGCCACTCCTTTTATTAGAGCCCCATCAGCCACTGCTTTTGTAGAGATGATTTTATTAATTCTCTCTAGGAAATAGGGCTTAAAGATCATTGGCAGGCATTTTACAAACATAGAAGGAGCATGCCCTGCTCAAATGGGGGGGAAAAACCAGGATGTGGGGAATTGCAGGTGATGGGGGTCACTGGTAACTCACAGGAGAAATGCAGGATCTTCCAGCTCATATCAAGTCCTCAAAACAGGATTTTAGCAGGTTTTCAACATGTCCATTCCTTTCATTAGCCCTCCACACACCAGCTTGAGTGATTAACACAGCCCAGTGTGACACAACAGAGCTTGCAGCCACTAAAGCAGCCTAGCGTGGCAAAAAAAATTCTGAGAGAAGTTAATAGAAATCCTGCATCCTGAAAGAATGCGCAGAGGAAGAGAATCCCTTGTGACAATATTATACTTCGAATATCATTCATAAAAATAAACCAAATAAAAGTCAATTGTGAGGTCCAGGATATCATAAAATATGAGTTTGGATAGAGTCACTTAGAAGGAAAATTTGCTTTAAATCTGTGTAATCACCTTGAAGCCTCACACATTTACAGTTTTAATCTAGCACATTAGTGAGATTAGTACATGGGGTTTTTGCAATTAAACTGCATATTTTATCACTTCTTCTCCTTTCATGCTATATAAACTTCCAGGAAATTACAGGCCTATAAATATTGCCAGAGCCCTGCCTCTGTGGGAGACAGAAGAACAGAGAGACAGAAGCAGTGTGGGCGGTCCCTTCCTTTCTTCCCTAATTGTGCCATTAGTCAATAAACCCAAGCCTTTGTAGAGGGAATTGTAGGATTAGGATACACACAGAGGGAGGCTCAGAGTCCGGGTTCCCGTGGAGAGCTCTTTACCTGCTTTCCAAAGACTACAGAATGAGCTCCTGTTTTACTGAAGAAGAAAGGGAGATGGCAAAGGCAGCACCCAGATCCCAATGGAATTACTGGCTCAGTCCTCTTCGATGTCAGGCCATGCCACTGTCTGAGGAAGAAGTTTCTGTGCCTCAGCCCTTATCCTTTATCAGTGCAAAGATGTTCTCCCTCTGCCTGCAAAGTCCTCACATGGCTGTTTCCTGCTGTGCTGAGCATCAGTCTATCCAGGAGCGTCTCCTGTTACCTCTCTTCACTTTGCCTGTGACTTTTCTCAGGCATTCATTCCTTTTCACCCTTTAGTTTAAATCGGAGGTGTTTAAATTCTGTCTTGCAAAGGACAGTTACCATCCATGCTTGCAGCTGCTTTTAGTGTTTGAGAAATCTTTACTTTGGTTGTTTCAGCTGCAACTTGGCCTTTCCTGCTTGGACCACAGAGCAGGTGAATGTCCACGTTTCCCATGCTGCATCAGACAGTAATGTTTGGAAGGGTGCAGGAGTCAAGGCGTGTCCCCAAATGAGCCTTCCTCTAAGTCATTAACTCTGAATATTACGCTGGACCACACCTGTGTGTGTCCTGGAGAGAAGAGCAACCCTGCAACTCATCCACCACGTTGATCTGTGGGTCCTGGTGGCCAGCCACTGTGTCAGGGTTACCTTTCACCTCACCCCAAGGGCTTTCAGGCATGGCAGGGGGGTTTGGGCAGCTCTACCAAGTCATATGCTGTAGAAAGGCAGATAATGCTCTCAGCAGAAAGGGATGCAAACAAGAAAAGGGCAGATGCCAGCATTTCCAGAGATCAAGGCGCCTCCGTTGTAGGAAAACAAATAAATAAGAGCTGAGCTTTAGGCAAGGTTTGAGTAGCTTTAGAGTCAGCCTGGATTCTGATCCACTCAATCCAGTGCTGCTGATGCCTCCAGCATTGTAAACTCAGCTCCTTAAATGTCATTTTGGAAGGTGAACAGATGGGAAGTGGAGCTGGAAATATATAATCATGTTAGATATCTTTTACGAAAAATTCCCTTTTTTTTTTAAAGAAAGGAAAGTTCTTTCTTGCAAACCCTTCCCTGCCCTGCATTCTCTTCCTCCCACTCTTTTAAAACTAACAGAATTCTGAGCCGGTGCTCAGAAGCAGATTTTTGTCCATTTGAGCCAACAGCTGAAAGAAAGACCCAACTCAATGAGTGCTGGGCATTCCATGAGAGCATTTCACCAAGCCCAGCAGCTGGAGCTCCAAGTCTCCTCCTAAGTGCAGCCTTTGAGGCTGACCCAGAAGTAACCAGGCTTCAGATGTGGTCGTGTCTCTGACTCAATCAGCATCCTGGGGAGTGCGAAAGCACCAAGAACTGGAAATAGATCATTCCTCCAAGAACCAAAGAAGATTTGCTGAAGCATCTCCAAATAATGTGCCAAAAACCCCTGTGCTTGTGCGTGGAGCCAGGAGGTGGCTGCTTTAAAACTCGTGCCAAAGCCACTGCACACAGATTATGAGCCTGCAGATTTTAGGGGAAATGGGCAGAACGCAGAGGTTCCTGCTTCCCAACAGAGGCAATAACCAAATTCCTTCATCTTATCAACCTACATTTTCAAAACTGACAAGTGATTTGGGATGCTAATGCTTTGCCAAGCCCATGGCTCTATAGCTTGGAGGGAGGAGTCTCAAAGACAAGCTTCCCAAGCCCATTGCGCAGCAGCTCCTCCCTCCTCTTCTTTGCCATCAGCAGCTGTGCCTCCTCCAGGGCTCCTTGGAGAGCTGAGACCAGACCCACATACTGAATTAGGTGCTGCATGGTGGTGGAGAGGGGAAAGAACTGGGAAAATAGTGATGATCAATCGACAATGACTCCAAGGTTGTGACCTGGCTCTCTTTGTACTGCAGTTGCTCTGATAGCAAGATCTGCTATGCAAGTGCATGCACAGCACTGGTGGGTGCAAAGAGAGGTAAAGATGCACCAGGCAGATGAAAAGCCAACGTCCTCAAGTGGGTTTTAGGTATTTAACTCCAACTACTTTGTCTGGCACAGTGTCCCAGGCACCAGTTAACGCCACAAAGCCCTGCTGTGCTGGCAGTGCTGTGGGACATCAGTGGGGAAAGACTCAAAGCTCTGCAGTGACACTTGTGGTGGTTCTTTCTCTTCTGTTTTGTGACTACAAACTGCTGGGCATGCCAAAGGTGCTGCTGGGAAAACAAATTTCCCACTGTCCACCTGAATAAATAATACAAACCCTTCCACCCCACCACAGTTTTACCCCCTTGTGATTCCCGAGCCCCTCAGATCTTCCATCTCATGTCATTGAAGCCACCTGGGAAAGGAATTGGAGAGGGGAATAATAAATAATTGAATGTGTACAGTCCAGTCTCATTTGCAGTTTGAATAGCACTCTTGTCTCCCACAAAGCTCCCTGTGTTCAGAAAACTTGGTTTTGTGGAGGGATTGGTTGAAGGGGGAAGGTTGGTGGCTTTTTTCTTCTTTTCTCCTGATTTGTCTCCAGAGAAATGAGTAAAACCTTACAGATGAACGTGGCATAGAAGAAAGAACATATGCTGTACATGCATTTAAATAGCATTTATCTTACTTTTCACTGACGCAGTGGTGAAATATGTTCTCTTTGCTTTCAAATTTTAGGGACGAACAGATGGTAGAAAGCTTAGTTTTGGGTATTATGTCCATCAAAATAACCTGTATTGCAAGCACCTCTTACTATAATTGGGGATTTTAGCTGCAGTAGAATCTGGACTCCAGGAAAACTCCTTTGTAGAAGTAGTACGCCAAAAAAAAGAAGGGTTGAATGTTGTCCTAACTATATATATTCATTCTGAAATACAGAGTTCTGCAGTGCTGTGATTAGAAATGTGCTCACTTTTTTGGCCTCGCTTTTGATATGGATGGAATAAAGTCCAAAGAAGCCGGTCCCTGTTCTGATTCCCACCTCTCCCCCTCCTCAAATGCTCCAACACCCCCCCAACAGTATTCAGTCAGCACTGGAGGAATGTATGAAAAGAGAAAAAGAAAGACTTGCCAAAGCTTTCTTTTAAAAAAAGCCCAACAGGCTCAAGGGTCTCTCACCTCTTTTATCACTGTTTGAACGTTCCTCAAAGTTCAGAAATTCCCGGTGTAAAATGAGCTTGGAGGGATGTTCTGCCCCAGCCACCCAGCCCCGAGTAACATGTGTTGTCCCAGACCTGTAGGAGGGAGGGATTCTGGCAGCGCGTGGAAAACTGCAGCAAATCCTTTGCTGGAAGCACTGCGCAAAGGGAAAACTCGGCCCTGGGATTAAACGAGCTTTTGCGGATGAGGATCATGTAAAATATGCATTTATGCCAATTCCAGCATGGTGGGAACCTCGTCTGATAGGGAAGGGAATGCTCATGTACTGCAGACGTGGAAGTGTTCTCATTATGGATTTATATATAGACTGGCAAATTCTGAAACATTCCAAAGCTGTCTTGCACAGTTTGAGAGGATTTTCTTTGGTGTTTTTTTTTCCTTTGGGTTTATTTTTTTTTCCATTATGTGTTTTTTTTTGTTGTGGTTTTTGTTTTGATGTTGGCTTTGACGTGCCTGTTCTGCTCCTCAGCACTTTTCCTGGTTCAGTGCCTCAATTTCTAATCTCTAGGTTGGTGTGTGTTTTGCATGAATTTAATACCTGGTCAGCATTATCCCACGTCCTGGAGGAGTCTCTCACTTTGCCATTTCATTCTGGCAGATCAGATCCAGGCTGGTTAATTGTGTAGAGGGAAATGGCCTAGCAACGTGTTTAGGAACTTTTAAAAAGTATTAAAAAATCCTAAGGGGAAAAGGTACAATTCCAGCCACCTTGTTGGAAGGGTGCAGCAGCCACATTTAAAAAGTCACTCTTTGCCAGTATTAGATGCAGAGTGGCAACAGGGGTTTGGTCTTTCCTCCCTATGCTTAGGAAAAGAAATAACTGCCACAAGGATGCTGGAAAATAATTATGGGAAACATACTTGGGACACATCCCTCATTTTTAGAGATGTCAATCAGTTCGGTCCCAAAATTACGATGTATAATCAATGTTCCTCCTCTTATTTTTCCTTCAGGATTGTTTGCCTTAGAATAAAAACAAGAAATCATAAGAAACGAAGTGATGGAAAGAGTTGTCGGCACACAGAGAGGAAACCCAACCATATTTTATTTACCTACATAAATAATTCTTTTATTTAGTGCAGACTGTATCTCACATTAGGGCCCTGTCAGACTGAGAGCTATCGTTCCCTTTTTATTTATCTACATACACTGAAGTGTGTATTTGTTTAAATTAAAACTGGGGGCTCAGAGACCCATAAAATGTTTAAACATAAGCACGGTTACAAATTGTCTGGTGTCTATTTACCATAGCCCCCTGCTGTGTGATACCAAGTTACTTAATTGTGCTTGTTTGCATCATCTGTTCTATAATGCTCACAGCGTTTTATTCATGGAGCAGGAGCCTATGGTTCGGCATAAGGAATAGATTATTTTTCTGTCTGTGCTGGAGCAGGTTAAAAAGCTGGGTTTGATTCTTTTTTTTTTTCCCCCCCATTTTTTTCAAAGGAAGGAAACATTTGTTCAACTTTTTTTTTATAATTAAATACTGAAAATGCTTTGGTGGGGATTTTCTTTTTCCTGAAACAAGAGGCAGAAAATTTTGGAACAAAATGGGGAATGGTCAGGTGTTATTAAAAAAAATGTATCACTTTTCATCCATTTTTCTCCATTTTTCCCCACGGTGGTTCTGACATGAAGAGCTGTTCTCACCTGGGTTCTGCTGCCTCATGGTGTTTTGGGTGGCTATAAATGATACTGCACCAGATTTAATCTCCTTTAGGGATAATAGGTTTAAGGGGAAGAGGGCAGGAGCTACACTTCAGGATTTAGCTTCTCTAAGTGAAGAGGGTGTTACACGGATCCCTGATTTCCTCTGAAATAAGCCTGGCTAAATGACAATGATGCCAGCTCCCAGTGTTTCCCTGAGCTAGGAGAGGTCATTAATTAGACCAAGGAGGAACCGTGTCTGTGCTTTGTATGATACACAAATATATATGAAATTCAAAAAATACTATGGCTCTCCTGCTCCCAAAGCCATAAAATTCAGCCCAGTTTGGCTCTGATTTGTCTGCACACATCGAAAACAGCAAAGGCTTTCAGCAAGTAAACCACCTCTTTTCAAAACACACAGGTCAAGCACAGTGAGATGTGTGTTCAAAGGATAGGACAGAAGCTGAAGCTGTTTACAGAAGTCTTTGGCAGTAAGACCCAAAATTCAAGGAAACTGTAATGTGCTTCCAAGTTCTAATCCCCATCCACGCTGGATTCACTGGTTTGGAGCTTGGCTGGTGCTTGGAGAGAACAGCGTGCTTTGCATCGTTTTCATAGGATACATATATTAATTGAGCTTCCTCCTTTGGGAAAAGGCAGTGTGGGACCCAAACCTCAAAGGTGACATTGGGGGGTGTAAGGGCATAAGAGCAGCCAAACTGAGAGCCCCAGGGCTTGCTGGTCAGCCCCAGGCACAGAGACACAGGTCAGGCAGGGCACCTTTCTCCTGCAACCTCCCAACTACAAAAACTTTGCATTAAAGCATCTCTGTTTGTGTTTAGCGACCTCCAAATTTGCTCTCTCCTTTATCAGACCTGTCTTTCTCCACCCGTTGTTCTCCAGGTGTGTTGCCCCAGCAAACACAGCCATGACACAGTCCAAACATGCCTTTTTATCTCTAGATCTACACATGGCTGCAAAAGACCTCCCACTGGTACCTGGAGATGTTTGCCAGGTCCCAGCCAACAGCCAGATCTCTGCTGCCTCCCAAAATCCACCTCTCCCATCCTCCTCCTTTGCACAGCGGTGGCTGGGCAGTCACAGCCTTTATTCTGCAGCTCTTCTTATCTACGTTCCAGTATGACCTTTTGACCTGTAATTTTTGGAAGTGATCCCATCTCTTTCTCCCCAGTCTCTGGGGATTAAAGGCAGAGGCTACAGCTGTAAAGGGCTTTGTAGCAAACCCAGCTTTGCATGGTCTTTGTAAGCACATTGCTAGTTATAGCAGAGCTAGGTTGGGGCAAGGATTCAGATGTGAAAACCACAGAGCCTAAACTGAACCAATTTCCTTGTAGTTCACAAAGACCCAGTGCAAGTCTACCCTGCTCCACAGAAATCACAATATTTCCCATTTTTTGAGAAAAGAACACTGGAAACAGACATTTTCTCTGCTGCCTGTAAGTACAAGTGCTGCTGTGTTACCTCATTACTGTCACTCCATCCAGCGCTTGGGCTAAGCAGAACCTTGTCTAAATACTTTTGCATGGCTTTTGCAAGAAGCACGAGAGTTATTAGCTATGTCTGGATGAAATGTGGAACCCAGTGAAAACATGCCTATCAAAAGTTCATGGGTGAAATATATCTAAGAGCCCATACAAGCATTTCTCTTCTGACAAACCAGATTGTAAGCCTAAAGAAAGTGACATTGTTCCTTTAAGAATTCTTATCACTTTCTTACCTTGAAACATCTTAAAACCCCTTCTCCTTAACCATTCCAACGGCGTAACTTCAGCATGTCAAGGTTATCTATAATTTCTTCATTTCCTTTCAGAAGGGCTCCCTACCTACACACTACATCATGCATCTTTTATTACCACCTTAACGTATTTATAAAATATTGATCACCCCTTCTAAATGGCTTTGCAAATGAAGCCACGAGCCATGGCATTCCCTTCAATTAGCAGCATGTTCATTGTTTACTGAAATGACCCCGCGCTCAGAGCTGGTGCTGAAAGTGAACCTCTTAAATAAACTTTTGCCTATTTTCAGTTCTTGTGCCAATTTTTGCCTCCAGGTATATTCAGCGTACATACCAAGTCCTTTTTTTTGTCTTATTTTTTTTCATCCTGTGAAGTTGCTCTCAAATGACGCTGCACTACCTGGGGACAGAATGGGGTTAGTGGATCTGCTCTGGGTTTTTTTCTGCAGCAGCAGAAAGCAGGGTAGATTTAGCTGAGACCTGCAGTACCTGAGAGCAGCAGAGAGCTGCTCTGGATCTGTTCTGGAGAACCAAAGGCACAGTAAGGTTAGTCTCCACTGACGCCAGCAGAGCTGAGTTTTGAATTAGGCACCCAATGTGTAAATTAACACCTGGGATTAATTTAGCATGACACTTGCTAATGAGAAAATAGAAATGCTGGTTTATAAAACAAAGAAACTCACAATTCAGGGGAAAGAATAAGTGATAAGGAGGGCTTGTTGAAAGACTCAGCTGCAACCTCCTTCATAAGGCAAGTTTGTTGTTAAATTTAATGGGCTATAGGTGTTGATTGGTAGAGTCATAAAATGAACTGTTAATTTGCTATTCGAAGAGTGGAGAATCTAAATTATGCAAATTGCTTTTAAAACTAGTCTGTTCCCAGCATACAGTATAAACAAGGTAACATGGCCCTTTCCACACCATTTTTTTTAGGACTCTTCCCCATTGCCATCCTTGGTAAATCTCAGTGCTTTGAAGTGCCGCAGGGCTTTGATTGCCTCTGATCTGACGTGGCTCTGTGAGGTGCTGCCGTGCTGTGTCAGCTCAGAAAGGGGCTCCCTTTTGTCACCCGTGTTTGAGCACCTACCTGAGCGAGGTTTTAAACTGACAGTCCAAAAGAGGCAGCGATGCTCGTTGTGTTCAGAATGGCACTCGGGAAGAGAGAGTGTGCTGGGAAATGAGCGCGTGCCTTGGCGAAGACGCGGAATTCATTCATCTGCCTCGCTGCTGCAGCTGCATCACTCAAAGACCCGGCTGGGAAGATGTCAGCGTTTACCCTCTGTGAGGAATGAAACGAATCCTGCCAGGTCTGGCGTTTCCAGTGCAGCTATGGAAATGTCAGCCCCGGTAGATGAAAGGCAGCCTGTTAGAATGGGCAAACACGTGTTTGCTGGGTGTGATGTGGTAAATAGCAGTGGGTGCCACGGATGCGTGAAGATCTGTCTCTCGGGATAATGCTGGAACGGATCAGATCTGATGTGTGAGTTGTCCTGGGCTTTTTGTGCCACAGACGAGGTGTTGGCAGCACCCACAGCACTGCAAACTCTGAAACTGTCCACTGTGCTATCAAATTTGTTCCTGCTCAGAGCAGGGGTCAGAGGCCCACGTTCCTGCTCACGCAGGCAGAGTTCATCCTGAGGCCATCTCCTAGTTCCTGGGAAATGGGAAAGGTAGCACCCAGACCAACACCTCGGACTCCCTCAGCTGGTGCCCTGTGAAGTGTGTGATTCCTCACTAGCAATGGCCAAGTCAATATAACAATTCCTCATCTTCCCAGGTCCCCTCCCAGTTTCAGGGACACACGTGGCTGGCTAAACACACATTAACTACAAGAACACTATCCTGTGGGACCGGAGAGGGGAGAGAGAGCAGGACCTTGGCGTTCACTTTTATAACCCGCGTCCCCCAAAATGAATTCCACAGGTCTCACAGCCTGTAGCCACTGTCCCAGGGCTTTCTGCAGACTCCCCTGGCACATTTTTGTGACTTCTTTTGGAACCATAGTGCTTAGAGCTACAACTTTGCTTTTAAGAAATGTGAACATCTGGATTCTTCGGGGAGAAACTAGATATACCACACTGACTGTAGACTGGCTGTTTTCTAGCTGTTTCCTACTGGAAGTCTTTGTAGGTTGGAGGATTACAGCATAGATGAAGACTTTTTCAATATCCATAAAAAATAACTTCCAAGTGAGCAATATTTCTACCAAAATGGCTTTTTTTTCCTTTTCAGTGAGTTAGAGTAATTTGTGCTGGTAGGCAAGAGAATTCTGCATCTGATATTGACACTGAGGAGAGGTATAAAACCTATTACACCCAGTGCCAATAGTTTCTCTTTTCTAATCAAAACAATGTCAAATAAGTAAGAGAATAGGAATGAAATAAGCCAGTTCTTTCCATCTCAGTCGTCCCTATAAACCAAGCAAGAAAGTGTGATGGCATTTCAGATATTTGGAGCACTCAGCTATGAGGGCTTACAAAACCCTGTGGTTTTCTGGTGTGTTGTTTGTTTGGGTTTTTTATTATTGTTATTATCATACTCACAACTGTTAAGTGAATCACTGAGAAGGTTTCGGCTGCACATCCAGCAGAAAGATGCCTCAGGCAAGAACAGGGTTTTATTTATTTAACTTCAGAAACAAGGAGGGGAGGAGGGAATCTCTCTCATACGTGGCCATCTTCAGCTAAGCATCTCTTTATTTAGCCAACATGCATTCCCTCTGCACATCTGTGCCTGGCTCATCTGCCCCCACAAACCCTCTGCCCTCCTGCCTTGTGCACCTGGGGGTGAGGAGCTTCTGCCAAAATGCATCAGGTGCTGCTGAGGGAGCAGCAGAGCATCTCCCCCAGGCAGGCTGAGGAGCAGCTCAGTTTGGAGGGTCACGTGCACTCCTGCCCCTCTCTCCCAACCCCTCAGCTCTCCCACCAGGAGCTGAGTGCTGGCAGCCCCCTTCCCTGACCCCTCACTTTCAAAGGAGCACCACTGCCTTTCCAAGTCCTCCTGTATGGACAGGCATCCCTTCCCAGCCTGGGTGCAGGGGTTTGCTTCCCAGACAGCACTTTCTGCTTCTCTTGGAGGGGGCAATCCTGAAGGACTGGGCTTCCAAAATGCTTGAAATTGGGGCACTTTTTTGTTTGTTTTTTTTCTTTTTACACACTGCTGTTGGATAACAGAGCTATAGGGTGGCTGCAGTCACAACCCAGCTCTGTGCTGCCAGGCCCACTGCAGGGCAGAGACACAGGCAAAGCTCCCCTTGTCCTTGTGTGTGGAAATAACACATTGGACATTTGTTATTCTTTTCTTTTCCATTCAGTTATGAAGGATTTTGTGCACACAGTGTGGTAGATGACTCATTTTCAGCTGGTTAAGACCAGAGCACTCAGAGCACAACCATCCTTGGTACAAGTGCAGGTGTCTCCAGTGAGGCAAAGACCTTTGATATTGCTAAGAAACCATCTGTGAGAGCCACGGGTACTTCACCAGCCACATCTGCAATGAGCAGATATCTGCACAGCAACAACCAAAATCTCAGCTTCTTTCCTCAGCTGTGTCCTGGGCTCAGCATGGCTCCACAGTGGATTCTCAAGGGCTGCAAAAGGAGCTTGATTATTCCATGGGCAAGCCAAGAGCCTGCTCAGGATTCAGATCACACGCCTTGATGTTATCCCTCACCAAGGATAGGGCTCGTGCTGGAGAGGGCAGGAGCTCCCACATTAGCACTTGGCATCGCATGGTGCTGAAGGGGTCCAAACAAAGCACAGGAGGGGTACGGCCCCCACATTGCACCTCCCAGGGCTGGGTGACACCAGGCTGTGTCCCACTGCCTCAGAGGTCCAAATGTGATCCCAACTCACAGCACTCCACAGCTCCCTTTCCCAGCTAGCTGAGACTGCTCTGCTCTCCTTCAGATTCCCTGCAGTCTCTTCTTTGGTTCTTTGCCACCTTTTGTTGCCTATTCTCTCCCTACCCAGGGTAGGAGGTGGCACAGGGGGCTTTGCCTGCCCAGTGGCAATGGGAAGGGGGAGAAGGGAGTGAACCCACTTGCTGAGGCAGCTCCCTGTACAGAGCACTGCTCGCTGCCCAGCTGTCGGCATTCCAATCGAATCATTTTCCATACCAAGGGGTCAGACTTCAGCGCCTCCTTTCTTTTCATTACATCTTTGATTAAGCACTTCCCTTCAGGAGCACCTGCTGTTCCAAGTAGCAAGCTTGGTGTTAATATTCTGGTATTGTTGCTCTGAGAAACACTTTATATCTTGAGTAGCTTCACTGGGTTCAGGTAGATTTCTTGAAGAGAAAGAGACCTCCTAACAGGGGTGGAGGACACCAAAGTTCATCATTAGCAATAGGCCTGAACTAGAATATCCCAGACTTTATTGAAACATATGTTAGTTGACATTTCATTGATTAATAAATGCAAAATATTTTTTTTCCTCAAATAAGCATATAATTGCTCTGCTGTTGTATTTTATGTTGGTATATTACTATAGTAACAGTAGCATTGTGTTTATTGTATTTTAAATTAATATATGCACAAAATAGAGGGAAGATAGATGCTAATTGGGGGATTTATTCTTAATAAAACCAGAACTGGTTATCCTGTGCAAGGAAAGCAGTGGTATCATCAATAAGGCAGAATGGGTCCAGCCCTGGTCCAGTCCTGAGTGATCAGGGATGTGGTGCCTGGAGCTGTTCAAAGTTCTTTTTGTACCAGAGCTATCCACCCACCACATCACAGCTCGAGAGGGCTGGTACCAATTTGGGGTGCTTATTGGAGTCATAGAATCAGAGAATGGTGTGGGCTGGAAGGCACTTTAAACATCATCCAGTTCCAATCCTCCTCTGCCATGGGCAGGGACACCTTCCACTAGATCAGGTCACTCCAAGCCCTGTCCAGCCTGGCCTTGGACACTTCCAGGGATGGGGCAGCCACAGCTTCTCTGGGCAACCTGTGCCAGGGCCTCACTGAAGGTGATGTGCTTTCTTGTAAAAGCAGAAAAAGAACCAATTTAGCTGTCTGAAGTGGGAACCAGGAGTCCCCTATTATGTTCCTCACTGTCTTGACCTCTGCAGGTATTTAGGCAGGTCCCTCACTCAGTGACAGAAAGGCTCTTTCCTTTCCCCTGTCCCCAGGGATGAGCAGGACGAGACAGAGAGTCAGGGACACATCTGCCCCACAGCCACTCTGATGAAAAGTAAAGCACTCTCATCCCACACTGCAAATATTTGCCTCCTGCAGGACATGGGGACAATCCCGAGCACGGGGGGCACCTGTGGCAGCAGCAAAAAGGCATTAATGAGCCCCTGCTGATAAGCGCTATTTACCTGCTTTTGCCTGGCCTCCAGCTGATAAACCAGACGCGCAAAATGGCACATGCTGACATGTCTTGCTGCTCTGCTCCACTTGGAGAGAGCGTTTCAGCTCCACTCGGGTGTGTTTGCAGATTTTTCCTCCCCGAGTTTAGTTCTGTGTCTCCAAAAACCTTTTCCACGGCGGTGGTGAGATGGGTTTGTGCCTCACCCCCTGCCCTGGCTCTGCCTGTCTGAGGGTGATGTTTTCCCTTCCTCTCAGTGTGTGCTGCCTTTTGATGATCTTTGCACACACGGATTAGGCTGTGAAGGAATTGGAGGAGGCTGCCTGCTTTTTTTTTTTTTTTTTATTAAATCCTAGATTAGCCAGGACTAGAGATGGAAGATCAGCCCAAATGAACTTGATTAGCAGGTGCTCCAGAGATCTGCATTTCACATACAGTGTTGTGCAGTCACCTGGACCATAATCCCAGCCCAGTACTTAATGGTATAAACAGTGCTAATAACTCTGGGTCACCTGTCTGGGGAGGACAGATAAGGAATTGAAAATTATGCACATTAGCATAGGTAATCTACTACCAAATACTGTTGAGTAGAGACCTCCATTTTTATTTCATTCCACTTATGTTCTTGCCCTGATTGCACAGCAAATAAATTGGAAATTTAGAATTAAAGGACCTGCTAATTCAAATTGATCTGCAGCCTCTAGCACCCTATTTCCCACAGAAAGTGTAAATGGATTCTGGTATCCACCCTACGACAGCAAATCTTTAGTCTTCTCTGCTGCATTGTCAGAAATAGGGGAGAAAAGACTATTTTCAGTGGCACCAATAAAAAAGAAAAGTTTGCAGAGGGAGCAGGTGATGATCTGCTTTATTGTATCAGACAATTATTTGTTAGCAGTTAATATCCACAGTCCTATTTCTGTCCTTACAAACCAAACAGCTGCATCTTGAAAGTCACACTCAACTTTGAGGACAAAATGTACCTTTCTGGCCTTTGGAGTGAGCTGAGCCTGCAACAACCTCCACTGTGGAGCAATGGGGAGAGCTGGTGAGGGACCCAGGACTGCTGGACGTCCAACTCCCCTCCACACACCCTGTTTTTTAGACTAAATATAGGTAGGGGTACACAGCATGGTGAGGAAGAGGTTATTTAAAATCTGAGCTGGTAGGAAAATCAGTCCCAGCACCCGGGGGTAACCTTCACAGACCTAACTCTGCTCTCTTTCCTGTGGAAACAATAAATAAATAAAATAGAGGGAATAAATGAACATATTGAAATCCCCAGGGCCACAACTGGTCAGCCTTTGCCATGCCATGGGCGTAATGCCAGTTTTGGGGCAATGCCTCAGGTGATTGGAATCATGGAACAATCTCTCCTGAGTAGCCACGAAACAACTTGCCAGAGGTCGTGGCAGCCCAGCCCTGGCACGTGCAGATCCCCCTGCAGGGATGCTGTATATTTTTTTTATTATTATTATTACCATCACTATTCCTTGAATAGAAGTAAAACCTTCAGGCCAGGTGGAGTCACCTGCCACCCCTCAAGTGAGCTTAGGCCCTGCAGGGTGAAACTGGGATGGCTCGGATTAGTTTTGGGTCTGACTCCTGAGCCCGTGTCACAGCTGCCACCCACCAGGCTGGGAACTGCAGCTGAAAAGTGCCCTCTGAGCAAAGTGAAAATAAAGAGAAAGCAGTGCTGTTCCTGTAGATTGCATTTCTCTCTGCTGCCAGCCATGTGACAGACAGACTGTGTTTCTCTATTTGTACCTGGAACGCTCCAATTTCTCCCGATAGTCTTAAAACCTTATTTTTAAATCTTTCTTTTGACACTTACGTAGTGTGACTTGATTTGATAAATAAAACCTTCTGGTGCCGTTGTTCAGGTCCGAGATTAAACGCTTGATGCTCTACATAAGGAAATGCTTTTGATGGGTGAATTTAATAGCAATTGGTTACTAGCAGGATGAAGTTAATTGCAGGTGGTTCAATTCACAGGTGAATTGTGATACAATCACACAGTCGAGTCTGTGGACACAAAAAGTCCCCTTGCTATGGATTGTCCCTGCTGAACAACATGTTTCATGCTGTTCGTGATAATACAATGACATTTTATTTATAAGAGCAGAACAAGCAAAGTTACTTTCCCAGTAACTCAGAAACGACTCAAACTAATTTTTAAAATTTATGGTGGAAGGAATTTTTTATTGCTCTGGAGCAATGAGAGCCATATCTGAGTCATCCTTCTTGCTGATTATGTCTAGGTAGTGAATAATACTGCAGCGTACCGTACAAATTTTACATCTTGACGTTCCTAATACTTACATCTCAAAGCATTTAAGGCCCACTGGTTGGTGTGGTTATCTCCTTGTTGCAGATGTGGAAACTGAGGCATCTGGACAAGTGGTGTGCACAGCATCAGCTGTGGATCTTCAGCAGAGTAAGCAGATAAATGCTTTTTTTAACTGCTTCCCACTTCAGCTTTCTGCTTGAGTTTGCTTTATTAATGGTGTTCACCATTATTTGCATGGCAGTGGCCTCTAGAACCCCAAAAATGTATCCATCTCAGTGTGGCCTTCGTGTGGTCCTGTCTGGGCACAGTCTGTGTCCCAAGAGGCTTCTGATGGTCTAGAAACAGCAGACAAGGAAAAGCAGAGAAGTGACACTCTCAGCTTTGTCTCTTGAGAGCTGGGTACGTGGTCCTGCGTTCTTGTATCCCGCAACACCAACCAAGCCAACAGACCACATAATTCCAGCTCTTGGCATTCCTGTTCAATGTAAGAACAGTGGGATTTATTTCATTATGCAAATCTAACATCGTGTTTCCAACCATTCATTTCCCAAATTTCCCCACATTATGGCTTGTGTTGTCCTTTGTGTCCTGATTCTGCCGTCTTTCCCAGGCAAGATCCGCCCTGTATTTCGGAGACTCATTGGAGAGCAGAAATGATCCGTAGGCTGGCAGAGCAGGCACACACGTGCATGCACACCCCATTTAAACTCGGGCTGAAGGTTAAACGCTCTGCAGTCTGTATCACTGAGATACAGTAAATTCCTTTGCCTAAGTATGAGCTTGTCTGATTCTGCGAAAAACGTATCAGCATCAAAAACGTGACACGTGAAGGTCAAGGCAACATTGATCCATGAGAACTATCTGCTCCAGTCAGCTCCCTCCTTCTGTCAGTTTTGATGAAGCTACTTTACATTTTTATATATACATACACATGCATATTTAAAGATCTATATGGTTTTAAGGCTTAGTTTGTTACACCAAAACAACAGCTACAGTGTGTATGTCAGTGATTCAGACCTTTAAATCCCCACAAGTCTGGGGTCCAACTACTTCAGATATTGAATTTTGCCCTAGATATGGTCAGCCTGATGCAACTGCACTGGTACAGGTCATCTAATTTTTTTAAAATTAGCTTTGAAAGTGGGAAAACTGAGGATAAGAGGGGAGAGAGGTGACCTGTCCCCCTTTCACATGAAGAAGGAATCGTGCAGTGGATCCAAGGAGTCCCAACTCTTGCTGAGCTTTCAACCATTTTCCCTTCCACCTTCTGTAAATTCCACGATGAACTTGGAAGAGTTCCCCTTTCATATTGATTTTCTTGGACTCAGTCCCCTAGTTTTAAAACTACTGAAGTGGTAAAATACCTTCTGGCATTAAGGACAAACAAACTCTGCCGTTGCCATGAACGCTATTGATCAAAGATCACTTAAACCAACAGCATTACCTCATGTCAACCAATTTGCTCAAACTGTCCATGGGCACCTGCACTGGCTGCTCTGTTTGCAGAGACAAGACAAGGGTGCTACTTATGGAAATCCTGCGATATAAATAATGTGGGGTGGTTATAATCGTGTAGATCCTGGCGAAGGGTCTTGCTTAAGGAAGCTCATACGCAGTCAGTTCCTGGAGATTTTCAATACAAATAACAGCCTACAGTGTGCAATCGGCTTCCTGGCCTCTTGCCTGAACCCTTCACGGTTTCTGTTCTGCTCATGGACTTCTGCATTTATAAGCATTTTCTTTTATCTAACCCTGAGAGTCCATCATGTTTTATTTACCCTTCTTTTAGCTTTACCTATGCATTTCCAGCTACACAGAAATCGATAAGCGCGTTGCTAATTTTGTCTGGAGAAAAGGGAAAATTTACTGGAGAATTAAATGGGGTAGGTTTCGAAGGCTGGTTTTTGAGGGTTATTTTTTGTATGAGGGAGGAGAATTTAGATATCCAAACTCCCTTGCTTTTTTCCTCTTCTGAGAATCAATGATTGGCACAAGCATGGATTTTAAACATCTATGGACTCAATTATACTACAGAGCCAATATTTCTGCAATTGCTTGATTTGTACCTACCTTTTATAACAGATGCAAAATTAAAAGATAGCTTGGTTTTCTAAAGCAATTTGGCAATAGAGCCCTGGAAAAGGTCAATAATTCCAAGGCTGGCCACAGGGAAGTTTCAGAGAGCTGATCAAAACCTCTGATGGTGGGGGGGAAACAAGATCTTGACAGCAGGACATCCCTGTAGACTAAAGACCACTTGACTGTACCCTTAATGCTGCTCCAAGTGCTCAGAGGTGTTGGGTAGGTTGCTGCCATGCTATGTGCCTCTATTTCTCTGTGTGTAATGCCATGTCTTTTATACTGACCCCATTTTCCAAGCGATGAGAAGATCCCAGTGTTGCTGTGTTTGTATCTCAGCCTCTCCTTTCAGCACCTTCCCGTTATTCTTCCTTGGCTACATCTGTGACATATTTCATAAAAGGTATGTCTATATTTTCCTTGTCTGTGTACCTAGAGAGTAGTGAATGAACACGCAGCATAAATTTAAAAAATAAGTCAATTAAATAAATATTCCACAGGAATCAGTCTGCCAGCAGAATCTTTCAAAAGCACAAAAAATATTCAGGGGAGAAATAACTCTCAGTCCATTTATTTGATTCACTCATTAAAAAAAAAAAAAAAGAAAAAAAAAAGAAAAAGAGGAAAAAAACCCGCTTGCTGTTAATTCTGAATGGAAATGTGCTTTGGACCAGATCCTGAAGGATGCTGAGCTCTGAGCATTGGAGTTTGGACACCTTCCACAATACAACAGGCACCTTCAACCTCCAGTGAATTCCATGGGCACTGAGGATCCTGAGCCCTCGGCAGGATTGTGCCTTCTGTCAGGTGACTATCAGCAGGGCTTGGGTGCTTATTTGGAAAGAGATATCATGTGCTGGCATGATAATAATGAGATCTAGGAGCATCCCCCTGGAAGCAGGTACTTGCTTTAGATCTCACAGACATTGCCTTAATTGTACACTAAATCAGGAGGGGATGGGAGACAGCTCAGGCTCGGGCAGTGGAGCCGCCGGCGCTGCTCTCTGGTGATGCTGAGCATTATCAAGCCCAACCAAATGCTTTCTAAATAAAGTTCATGTTTGGTGCCATAAACTCTGCTGGGTTGTTACTCAGAGTGATCTGTTAATGCACCTCTGAGCTAGATATCCTTTATTTCCTATTTCATTTTCTTTTTTCTTTTCTTTTTTCTTTTTTTTTTTAGTGGATAATAATCAACTTGGAGAAGGCTTTTAAAAGGAGAAGAGGTTATTTCACTGACATCAATTTTTGCATTAAAAGTGCACTTGGCCAAATGCCAAAATATTTAATATCGTTCCCATCTGTCCCAGCTGAATACAATTAAAGATTTATTGATTTTCTTTTTTTCCTTCCTTCTTTTTTTCTTTTTTGTTAATTTTGGCTTGAGACAAGGTTAAGAGTCTAAAAAACAAAGTCTTTTTCCTCTGATGGCATCATAATCTTTGACTAAGTCCATCTGCCTCTCGATATGCAGCTGGTGCCAGCTGTCTGAAGCAGTAAATGATCTTTTTGGAAATGCTTTCTCCCCTGGCCACCTCTGACTGTGCACGTCCTACCTGCATGTGTCAGGAAGAGAGGGGCTGTGCAGGGGGTGTTTCTTTTGGTACGTGGAGGTCCTCGTTAGAGAGGTGCATTAATGTGTCAGGGATTGCAGCCTGTGCTGTTTCCAAACAGATCTGGGGCTTTCCAGTCCACGCTCCCCCTCCTCTGAGGCAAGGACAGCACCAGAGAGGCAGTTTGGGAGCACAGGGAGATCTCCGGAGATGCCCCACTGACCATCAGCTCTTTAGAGGATGAAGCACACCACAAAGCAGTTTCCTGGGGCATCTCAGGGATCTCTGGGCAGGAGCCTAAAAATGCCAATAACAAAACATTTAGGCAGTTGCTTGAAAGTTTCCTCCTGAGGGGTGTGGAGGAAGGTGGAGGTGGTGCTTCCTAAGGAGGAAGGAGATAAGCCTAGAAGCAGAGCTTGGAGAGCTGTGGGGCTGATGGCCAGCCTTGCATCCTAAAGCTGCAAACCCACACTATAACCTGGCTTTAATGGTGAGATTGCTGCTTTTCTCTGCCACCTTTTCAGCAAATCTTTACCAAGGGACACAGAGACAAAAACCTTCTTAAGCCACTGTAGTGAGCAAGGTTCAGTCGAGGGCCAGTCCCTCTCATTTTATCTAAGCTCATTCTCTATTTTAATGACCTCCTGCCTTAGCAAGTTCTGCAGCTTGAGTTCAGCCACAGAAATTAATGGCAGCATTCAGAGGAGGTTGATTAGCTCCAGTTTTATTCACATAACCCTGAGCATCACCTAAGGAAAATGCTAGGCATATTTGTGAGCAATTATTTGCACAGTATCCACTCCCCTTCCCATCTCCATGGTGTAACCTGATTCCCTTCCAGAGGAACTCGTGTCATCCAGCTGAAATGCTGATCCAGGAGCCCGACAAACACCACGGCGCTGTGCTGTGGTGTGTCATGTTCTTGTACCATTTCATTATTGTTTTAACCTTATTATGTTAGGAGAACCTTTGCGTGGTTTAGTGCACTGGGTAAGTGGTGCAGGTCACTAATGTGCCTCTGATCTGGTAATAGGTAATTAATAATGATGACAGCTTCGCCAGATGATCCCACTTCCCTTCGTCAAGACTCCAACTCACTTTCTACCCTATTGCCAACCATCTGTTTTGAGGCTCTGCTGTAAATCACAGAGCCATAGAATCATAGAATCATTTAGACTGGAAAACACCTCTGACATCATCAAGTTCAAACTGTGACCAAACCCCACCTTGTCAACTAAACCACAGCACTGAGTGCCACATCCAGTCATTTATTGAACACCTCTCGGGATGGGGATTCCACCACCTCCCTGGGCAGCCTTTTCCAGTGCCTGACCACCCTTTCAGTGAAGAATTCTTCCTGATGTCCAACCTGAATCTCCCCCGACACAGCTTAAGGTCATTTCCTCTTGTCCTATTGCTGGTTGCCTGGGAGAAGAGCCTGACCCTCACCTGGCTACAGTCCTTTCAGGTAGTTGTAGAGTGAGAGAAGGTCTCCCCTGAGCCTTATTATAAATGGTGACTATTCCCACGTTGCCTACCAAAAAAAGCATCACTTCCCACAGACCTTCCCTTACACCGATTGTCAGATGTGCTGTGGGTCCATCACGAGGATTGCACAGGCTTAACGTGGTCTGTGCTGCTGTTCTTAATGGGAAGTAGTTACACCATAGTTCACCATCTCTTGAGCATGTTCTGTTCAGGCTGTGAGCAGGCAGGACAGCTTGCTGGCTTTGTCAATGAAGGCAGATGCCTGTTTGCAGCAGAATCCCTCCTCTGACTCGAGCTGAGCTGTGCTAGTTCATGCACACTGACCTCTCTCTGACAACCATTCCTCCACCAGGCTGAAACCAGCAGCCTGCAGGAATGGCTCTTCCCCACATCTTTGGAAATTCAATAAGGTCAGATCCTTGCATGAGGGCAAGTAAGATTTTCCATCAGGGTAAATGTGTGTAGCACTAATACTAACAAACTTCTCAAGCTGTGCATTGACAGCCTCATCCCCTGAGGCAAGAAACACACGGCACAGATTCCCTGGACAGAACTGAGCTGGGTTTGTTTTTCACCGTTGTCGCAACAGGAGGATTTCTTTAAAAGGCATTTATTTTCTTTTTTTTCCCCCCCCACAAAACATTTCCCTAGGCGCAAATTAAAAATAACTGCAGCATTTTCTGATTGTTAGAAGAACTCTGAGCAGGAGCTTTATAACTAAGATGGGTCTTTATCATAAATCAGAGGAGCCCGGTCTTTATTGCAGGGCGAGCCACTGGCTTCTGGACAGGCTCAGAAAAGGGCAATTTCTCCCTGAAAACCACATATATGCTGCCTGCCCAGCTGTCCCACAGAGATCTAGATTTACTGAGCAAGCAGAGCACATTAACTCTGCTCTTGCGTGTACATCCAGCAATTTGCAGGCACATAGTTCTTCACTTGGGTTTATCCCTGGGAAGAGGCAGGGCTGGAAGCAGGCGGCCGTCTCTGTGAGGTGATGGCCAGGCTGTGGAGCCTCACTGTTGTCTCCCACTGAGTGTGTTTAGATGTCCCACAGACTGTGACTTCAGAAAATACAGGCTTTGCCCCAGGTCCCAGCACCTACCAAGCTTTTTTCCAAACTGTACCTTTTTTCCTTCCCCGGACATCCAAGACCAAAATCCTCCGTGCAGGTGCTGGCAGAGCACGCTGCCATTGACTCAGGTGTTTCTGCATGAGCTGAGCAGGCAGCTCCTGAGATCCTGATCCTTTCACCTGCACAAGGAGTTAATTTAGCCCCTAACTAATGGATTTTGTCTGGGAAGGTGGCCCAGCCTACAGAATATTCAAGATCCCTGGGTTTGCTCCCCATATGTCCTGCTGGATGATGTTGTTCAAGGCACATCCTCTTGCCACGTCCCACTTGTGAAAATCAGTTAATGGCACTGATCTCACGGAGAAAGTGCTGTGAGAGTGGCAGCGTTCGAGACCTATCGTTTGTTTTGTGGGAGTTTGTTTATGATTGTGATCATTTAAACCATGTCAACCTAGTCAGGAGCTGTCAACCAGCTACTAGGGAGCAAGGAAGGCACCAGCTGCTTCCAGCATGTGTGTAGGTTGGCATTCAGTGCATGAAGGGGCCACTCGTGTTAATGTAACCCAGCTCTTACCTGCCCTCAGACTCACCCTCATTTATCAGCCTGTAAATTATTCCCTGCTCTGTTATCTTTGCCTTTGATTCATCAGAGTTTTGGACAAGTGTCTCACAAGGATGTTAAAACACACAGAAGCTGCTCACCGCCCCTACTTGTATTTACACCCATGTCTTTCAGGCATGTATTTGTACAACTCCCTCTGCCCACCGGTTCCTGCCCTGCTGAGGGGCTGTGAGGGGTCTCAGGAGGTGTCACCCTCAAACTCCCCTGTGCCACACCTGCACCTCGTCCCACCTAACCCTGCTCAGCTCAGCCTTGGCACAAGGCAACGTCGTTCCCATTGAAGACAAAGGCAGAGAGACGCGCTCTGCCCAGGGCTGAATTTGGCCCTTTATTTACAAATAATTTAAAGCAATTCTGTAAATGTTTGTGTGCCCAGAGGTCTGGGGATGATTTACAGCTCTCTCAAATTGTGTAGACCCTTGATCCGAGAGTGTCACTCACAGTAATGGGATGTCTCAGCTGTCCAAACAGAGACATGTTTTAAATGTTAAAAATGTTCTGTGATCGATTTTCTCTGTTTATAGTAAATGCCTTGATTAGATTCCCTTGTAGGCACTTCAAAGGCAGACTCCCCCTCACAATCTTCCCGTATGATGAAATCTAGTTCTTTCTTTGCTCTACTTTTTATTTTTCCCTCTTTTAAATGAATTTAGTGCTTGAGAAAGGTGAGTGATCAATGGCTTTGAGGCTTTCTGAAGCAGCATCTAGGAACAACATTTTGCTGCCTGGGCTCCAGGCAAAGGGGTGATCTCTGAAGGCAGAGGGGCACAGGAGACATGGACACTTTGGGGATATAAGGGGTGCTCAAGCCTGCCTTATCCTGGTCACAATGTTAAGGTGTTTATCTTTAATTACAGGCTGTCAAATGTCATCTTTGTTTTACATAAAGAGAACTGAGGCTGTGAAGGGACCAGGTGGTTTGCCAGAGCTGCAGAACAGACATGGGAATGGACTAAAGGATGTTACAATTTGGTATTTTAATATTTGGTTTTTTTCCTTCCTCAGAACTCTACATTTTCATATTAAAAAAAATAATTATGCAGGACAGGTTAAAGTATTTTTGTTAAGTCTGCTCTGTACTGGGTTGAGACCATCAATTCATTTCACATCTATCACTAAACCAGCCATTAAAGGCAATGGCTTTCATTCTCCCTATTGACCTGGTCTGTAATCAGACCAGAGACCTTGAAAGGTGAACAATTCTCTGTCCTGTTAACAGGCCCCTGAGCCATCCAATCCCCTTGGCAGTCGTGTCCTTTTTTTTTTCTTTTTTTTTTAAAGTGGAAATAATTCTGCTTTAATCCATGTGTCTCTATTGATCAGGAGATCAAGTCTACTTGATGGGCACAGTGGAAGACGGTATGACATTAAGAACAACTTGTGACAGCATGAAAGGGTCAGTCTAACTTTCACTAATTAGCCTTCCTTTTTTAATATTAGTTAATTTGCAACTTGCCCTTCTGAATTACACCTCTGTTCCCCCTCTTCAATCGAGATTATCAACCTTCCTTCCCTGCCTCACAAACTCTTCTTTCTCCTGAGCCTTTTACTGTCATGTGTGGATATTCCATCTACGATGCCATGATGTCATGAACATTAAAACAAAGAAGAGAAGTCTGCTATTTCTCTGGAGAATATCAGAGATATGTATAGCCGTGGCAGAACAGTCTCTCACAGACAGAAATAAAATTTTGCTCTATTTTTATTCTCCAGATTTGGATGGTTAATTGGTGGTAACATAGAACTTAGCCCAGAACTACCTAGCATAGGAGAGGGGAATTGTCTGCCGAGAAGATGTTCTTCTACTCATTTGACTCCGAGTCAAGGGAGTTAGAGGAGCTGTGTTAGGCTCAGAGAAGATTATTTCACACCAGAGATCAGATCACATGGAGAGCTCGGAGCACTCTGCCTGATGTTCCTTTCACAGACACCAGTTTACATACCACGCTGCAAATACCATATTGACCTAGAACCTTCATAAGATGCAGCCCAGGGCTTTCTAGCAGCCAAGGTGTTAATATCACATATTTTGTCATCATTCCAATGTTTTGTCCAGTTTCTTCCCAGATAGTCCTGCAGAACTGCCAGCTTTCTTTGTTAGATGTGGGATATCCCAGTTGAGCTCTGGGGGTTTCCCACCCCATCAGGGGATCAGGTTGTTTCTACTCAAGTCTCTGATTATACAAATAACTGTGCTTCTCTAGTGAATGATGGCTGATGTCCTTTCATACCCTTAAAAACAAATACAAGACAGCACTGATCCTCATTATTTAATTTCCAAGGACTATGCATCGATTGTTGAATAAAGCTGCCAAGGGGGAATTAACAACTCATCTCTACTGTTACACACCTACAAATTAAGGTGAAAGGGACCTTAGCTTTTGAACAGTGTTCCAGCATCAACTGCCTTCCAGTGCAAACCTCTCTGCACCATCACAACCGGTGACCTCTGCACTATTCTTGTTTTGTTTAGATCATGTTTAACCCCAATTTGTGCTGAAAGAGAGCCAGCCAAGAGGCGTCGTGGATATTTGCAATTCTCTGGGCACAGTGATGGACAGACCCAGATGGTAATTCCAGGCATGGAGAAGGGTTAGGAAGCACATAATAAGCCTCAGCCAGCGAGGAGCAAATCTTTTAAGAGCCGAGACTAGTTATAAAGAAGTGCACGGTTAACATAAGAATTAATTCAGGGTCATGAGGAAGCAGAAGGAAGCTACTGCCTGTTGGAGTGCGTTTGTGCGTGCGCCTGGAAGCACCGCTCGTGTTCTGTAATATCTCTTTGCAATATGTATTTTGGACACTGCATTTTAAACCCATTAAGTGTGAGAAGCACTTATACACTGTAGCTAAATCAAGAAATTAACTCCTGCTGCACAACTCCCTCCTGTTAATTTATTTGTGTAGTGAATGTTGGGCTAATGAAAGGACATGAGTTGACCATTCCCTATTTTAAGGGACTTTAATCAAGTAAAGATATGTGGCACAGTTTCTCCTTCGGTACTCACCCACCTTTGTGGGTTTGTGCTGTCTGGGCTAGAAGTGTCTCAGCAAACATTTGTTCCACTTATCGTTGGGACTTGGTTCCCTTATTGGACTATCCACGGGGAAGCAGCTGTGGCTGTGCTTTCTTTGACAGGGATAATACAGACCTCAGAAACCAAGAGAGAGCAGCATTAACACACTGCTGTCTGCAACTACACTGCAATCTGTTGTCTGGGATCAGAGGCTCGATATCTCAGTGCCATGTCAGACCTTTGTTAATTTGAACCGTGTATTTCTCTCCATGCTTCTCCCCAGCATGCTCCCTCTCTCCTTGTTTCATTTGATAAACACCATCACCTCATTTGTGGACTGCCCAGTGTGGTGTTACACGTGCCAACATCACCAGCACTGGCTTTGCAGGTGGGGAAAAGGAGAGGCAAAATCATCCTGAAGCTACACAGTGGCACTCAGCAAGGTCACAGGAGATGCAGAAGTAGAAAGAGGTCTTTGTTTTGATATGACCAGGTGGAGGACAGGTGAAGTAAATGCATTTTGACCAGAATAAAATCAGAATGGTTGGGTGGATTTTCTTGTGGGGAGTTTCACCTGCCTCTTTTTCCAGTGTTCAAGCACATATTGAGCAGGAATAGTGAGGCACAACATGACTCAACTGCACTTCCAGTCATTTGCTGCCGGTGTTTTCTCAAGCCTGAGCACCACACACTTCGCTTCCTTTGCTGCCAGGTCAGGCACAAGGAATGATTGGAGTGGGGAAAGCACAGGTAGCGCGTCCAAAAGGCACATAGTCTCTGTTTGTCACTCAGAGTCTCATTGTGAGGGCTGCCTGGGGCCATTGCAGTGCCTGTAGGGCTGTGTGGGGTGCCCACGGCACTCAGCACCGTGGCTGTGCTCCTCACGCAGGAGGAGGTTTGATTTTACAGGTGGTGCTGAAGCAGTATAACGAGTGGAGACAAAAATGTTGCTTTAAAGGAGCACCCTGGAAATTATGGTGCAGCCAGCTTATCCCAAGGCATTGGTTGAGTATGTTCCCTGATGCTGCTGATGCTGCCAGTGCTCTGCTGGAAGGGAAGGGATTGTCTGTGGAGCTTTGCACCAGTGCTGTGCAGGGACAGAGAGTGCTTGTACAGTCAGATGCAACAGCTCACCTGAGGAGGTCCACGGCTGGTTTTTAATTACTCAAATTTAACTGCTGGTGGAGGTCTGTTCTTCTCCTTAGGGCTGAACTAGGGCATGGCAGCCCAGCCCAGCCCAACCCAGCAGGTCACAAGAGGACACAAGCTCTGAATTGGCTTCAGGTGGGATGTGGGATGTGCCTCGTCCTGACATACACGGAGTTTGGTCGTGTGTACGTCCTCTGAAGCGTGGGTGTATTCAGTTTGACTGGAAATCTTGTGAGAACAGGCTTTCCTTGTGAGATGTGGAGCAGCTCTCCCACCCCTGGCTGCACGATGTCTTTTTAAGCACGACATCCTCCGATGTCAGGACAAGAACTGAAGGGTCTGCTTCCAAGTGGCCTCACAACTGGGAAATGTCCATGTTGCAGGGGTATGTTACAAGCCAGACATTCTCTTCCAACAGGAATTACCTGCCTGGAATTAGTCCTGCCTGTGTTATGTACCCGTCCCACTCCATGACAGTGTCATGCAACGCTCCTCGTTGCTATTTATTGTCTGTGACTGAATGTCTCGTGTGTGCCTGGGCTGGAATTTGGGGTTTTGCCGATGACATGAAACCACAATTCTTTGTTCTAACATTTTATTTCTCTGCCTGTCTCCACTGCTTGGGCTGCCCTTTACTGTGCATCGCCCTCTGTTCCCTAAGGGTCACTGAGGCATGGGGAGAAGGCCAGGAGTTTTGTGCAATTTAAAATGTCACATCAAAGTAAGGAATTCATCCTGGCCCAGAGACACAGGCTGGATACTGCTTATACTTCAGTTGTGATTATCTCTTAGGTCAAGATCCCTGCTAGGAGGAATAGCATTTAGAAAGCTCCTTGGGCTCTGCCTCTGCCACTGACCTCCTCTGTAGCCCCAGGCAAGTCACTTCATTCTTCAGGATTTCTGCTTCCCCTTCCACCTTTTCTTCCTTTGCTTGAACAGTGTGTTCTTGAGGCTAGGAGTATTTCTAAGCGAGTATATCTTGCCTAGAGCGACAGAGCCTTGATTTCATTTGGGGCCTGAGCTACTGCAGCACAGAAGAAAGAACTCATTCCCACCTCTGTGTCTCCCACAAAGTGCTTTGGTACCACGATGAAGTTAATGAGCAAGTGACACTGTCTTGCAGTCAGTGTCGTGGGAGAATGAGGGATGAGATGTATCTCCTTGCCAGGGATGCCTTTCAGTTCATGTGCATCAACTCTGTAGTTTTGGAAATAAAGGAGCAAGAGCCTTGTCTGGAGTCCCAAGGTGTTCATACAGCAGCAGAGCCTGTAGCCCGTGGACCTGCTTGAGCAGCTTGCACTAACAATTGGAGCAATAATAGGCATCAAAGGATGCTGGGGAAGCAGGATTAATAGAACCCAATGGGACACAAGTTGCATCATTATGTGCTGATGACAGGGTCAGGGCTTTGCAACTGCAGCATGGGGCTGTTCTTGGGGGGTTCCTCCCCTGCCTTGAGCTCCAACCATCATTTAATCACAAGCTATTCTCAGGTGTTGGCAGGTGGAAAATAGAAAATTTTTAAGGAAAGATTTTGAGGCGGTTTGAGTACTGTTAGAGGACACTCAGCACAGAGGGAAGTCATGCTAATTGCTGAAATGAAGGTGATTTGAAGCCAGTTGGAGACACACTGGCAGAACTGTAGCACAGTCACCTTCCACACAGCAAGACCCCGAAGTCCTGCTCCCAAAGCATCAGACCAAGTGCCAGCTCCTTCAGCCACCTCTGAAAAGGATGCTTCAGGAGCGTAGTGCATTATAAATTGATGCCCACATGAACATTTTTTCCCACTCCTTGCAGTAAATGTAAACCCTGTTTTGTTAAGAATTCCTGGCAGGACTCCTCTGTTTCCTTCCTGAAACCAACCAAGAAGTCAAGGGACTCAGAGCAGTGCAAAAAAAGATATTATATTCAGCCTCATTTCAACAGTCTTTCCTGAACTCACACACTGTAGGCTCTAATGTTGAGAGGAAGAATGATACACATTTACCTAATGTGATCAGTGGTAGTTACACATTTTAATAGACAGTGAAATGTGAACAGAAATTGTGCAAAGAGAGATCTATATAATTAGGAGGTTAAATATTGTGATAGCTTAACCAAAACAACACTGAGAAAACCCAGACTTCTGACTTGCAAACCGTGACTGAAGTAATTCAGCAGAGTGGAACAAGTCTAGGGTTTGGGGTTTGATTTTATTCAGGGCTTCTTTTTGTCTTGGAGCAGTACAATTTCGAGGTACAAGCCAGAGCAGTTCTCTGGAAGAGTGGCCACCCCTTTTCCTCCATGGAAGGTAATGGCTCATCTACCAATTCAGCAGGAGTCAGGAGATAGTCATCTCACTGTAATATCTTTTGTCTTTCTCCACTGACACCTCATTGATGGGCAATTTTTCTAAACAACAGCAAAATTGCAGTGCCTGCTTCTCTGTCAATAAATTCCATTATTTCACATGGAGCTTGGTAGCATAGCTAGAAAATGCTGAAGTGATTACACTGAGGAACTACAGATCTGTGGCCTGAGCACTCTATAAATCTATGGACAAAGTTTGATAAAGCGCATTGATACTTTATCTGACAGGAGCCTGTCTAGATTTATGGGGCTCAAAGCTGCTTGCACTGTCATCCTTGATTCAATTAATGCAAAAGCACTTCCCATCTTCACACTTCTTTCTTGTTGGGCAAAATGTGATCTTGACATTCTTCCCTTACTTTAATGAGTGAAATATAAAGTGATGGAATCAGCCAAAGAATAACAGCGTGGCTCTGGAGTAGGGAGGGGAATGCAGTCGAGTGCTCCAGGTTAATGTGCTGTGATCCATGGAGGATCCGCCTCAGTGTTGGAGTGCCATCAGTTTTTCCCTTCATCTTTTGTAGTCCTAATGATGAGCAGCAAAATCAGATGAAATTTAAAAAATGCTGTACTTCACTTTTTTATTTGTTTCAAAGTCACTGGGGCACTGAGGGACAGGGAGAAATTGCAGCTTATGCTTTGGGAAAACTGGGGTGTATCTTTCAGGAGAGGGTCTCTGGTTACAACACCAGGGCAAGTTAAGTTGCTACCCTGCTTTTCTTTTCTGGAACTGACAATGCAATGGACAAATAGATTTGGTGGAAGGACTATACTGGGTGTAGTTTTTGAGGATTTATTGTTAAAACCTTAATTTTTTAAAAAT
Organism: Sclerurus mexicanus; assembly: GCA_013396755.1. Classification (NCBI taxonomy): domain Eukaryota; kingdom Metazoa; phylum Chordata; class Aves; order Passeriformes; family Furnariidae; genus Sclerurus; species Sclerurus mexicanus. The sequence goes on along the minus strand of VWZF01004054.1, from coordinate 1,129,261 downwards.
TTGGGGGAGGGCAAAGGACTTCTGTGTGGCAGGTGTGCCACAGCATGGTTTGGTGAAGTGTATGGTTATAGTTTCCCAGAGAAGCTGTGGCTGCCCCGTCACTGGAAGTGTTCAAGGCCAGGTTGGACAGGGCTTGAAGCAACGTGGTCTAGTGGAAGGTGTCCCTGCCCATGGCAAGGGGTGGAATGAGATGGTCTTTCAGGTCTGTTCTATTATTCAATGATTCCATGGCAGCCTCTGTCTCCTTCTCTCACTTTACAACAGAGAGTTGCAATAATGGAACATGCTCTGGCTTGGTCTTGATTTGCTTTATTGTAGGAAAAGTATTTCTTCAATGCTTGCTAATGCCTTGATGTATCAGGCCCACTTTTACAACCCTTCAGGTTCTGAAATCCCGCTGGTGTGAGAATCCAGCACTATTTTCTTGTTGGGATGCAGTTAAAGGAGAGCTGGAGTTGTGTGTGATACCTGGAGCTGGGTATAATCCCTGCCGTTGGTGTGCGTGGCAGTTCTGTGTACAGGGAGCGTTCAGCTGTGGAGAAATCTAGGAGAGCAATGCACCTGCTTCATTAGGATGGTTTGCTGTGATTTCTGCCCAAGAAGAGGTAGTTTCTCCCAACCATGCCTTGCTGAGGTTTGAGGACTGACATGACACTTGAGAAGTGCTCAGGCTTCACAATGACCCCCCAGGCAGGGACAAGTTCACCCTAGAGCATCACTGCCATACCGGGGAGATTTCCTGCATCCCCTGACATTGTGTAACTCCTCGGTGCTCCCTGACAGGAATACAATTTACTGCAATTTACTATAAATCCTCATAAAAGCCCTTCTCTTGTGACACACTCAGTCAGAAACCCTAAAACTGACTGACAGGCACTTCATAAATATTTATGATCTCTAAAAAAAGATTGAAAGAAAGAAAAGTTAAATTCTTCCCTCAATGAAGTTTGATGGTGGAGACTTCTCTGAAATGGACATGTCTGCCTTGCTGCTGGCATAGGAGAAGTGGCGTCATCCTGCCTGGCAGAGCTGGTCCTGCTCAGAGTTACCTCATGCCCAAAAGCAAGAGGGTGCAGAGAGCCCAGACCTGCCAGCTCAGCCACAGTGATGGAGCACAATCCCCATGCCCATCCCACTGCTGCTGTGCTCATGGCATAAAATCCAGAGGAAATCTGGTGAGACTGGAAGTGCAGAAGGCATTTAAAGCCCTTAAAAATTGCCCTGAATAGGCAAAGCTGTTTTTCTGTCTGTCTTTGCACAGAGGTGTTGCCCTTTCTTTGTGCCATGGGGAAGCAAATCATGACCCAAAGATGGTCCTTCAAAGCCAGTTCTCCCGAGAGAAATCAGCCCATGGGCATTTTAGCCCATCCATTTAATGGGTTGGGCTGATTAGGGGTTTATATCCATGTTATTTTGCTACTTTGACTTCTGCTCTTTTTCATTTTATAAACAGTTGTGACATTTACTGCTGCTGGTTTGGGAGCAACAAACTAGAATAGGTTAGAACCCAGCAAAGTCTCGGTCTTTGTGTCGCAGAGTCAAGCCAGGAGAGGAAATTTGAATATGGTAAATTAAGAGAATGTTCTTCAGATGAAACTGTCTCCCAATCATAAGTCATGTGACAATAAATTTCAGTTGAGTGACAACAATATTAAAAAACTGAAAAAAAGATTGATGTGCATCACAGGTCCATGAATGCAAAATAAAAGGGAAAGGCTTGCTAGCCTGCGATAGGCAAAATATAAATATGTATCACTTGGTTCTAAAGTGAGTTATGATTACATTTTCCTACTTGTACCTGAAATCTGGAGAGGTTATTCATCTTATCCCTGTATCAGCCATGACAGTTATAGCCATGTGGTGCATAAGGCACAGGTACCTGTTCAGCAGATAAATCAGCAGGCATGAAGGGACTTGTTGTTATCAATTTGATCTTCAGAATAAATATACAAATATGCGTATGGCATTGTTGTCACTGAGAACAATTTCCCTTCCTCTCGCCGATACATTTTTAAGAGGTTGTTCCAAGAGCCGCTTTCCGACAATGCCAGAGGGAAACGGAGGGAAGCACTGATCAGGCAGAAGGACTAGATTTATGGACTGTTGTCTATTTTATTTAAAAAGGGAAAAAAACCACAAACCGCTTCTTTCTAGCATCACTTTTCCTCGGAGTACAGCGCTGGCTGGTTGCAGCGAGCGAGGGGAGGGAAGAGGCGATGGGGAGTTACGGTCAGTGAACATCTGTAAGGGGAAACCATTCCTGATGAGGCTGGGAGTGGGATTGCCTCTCCTCTGGTGCTAAAGAGCTAAAGGTTTTATGATGCAGCAGAGACTGTAGTTTAATCCTGATTTACCACGGCAGTTCAGCAAGGAGGAGAGACTCGCACAGGACTCAGCCAGGCAACACGGATGCCGCCGGGACCTGCTGGCTGTACACCGAGCAGAGAAGCCGGGGAGGGGAAGCCAGCAGAGATTTGTCCTCCTTCCCTCAGAAGTCACATCGCGGTGACAGGCAGAGGGATGTGGAAACGCTGGGACCGTGCCACTGCGTCGTGCCATGCAGCACCTGAGCAGGGGGCACGGTGCATCGTGTTCGGATCTGAGCGCAGGACTGGAGACACGCTGCCCTGGGGGAGTCTTTCCTCACCAGCACCGTTTTGGAGAGGTCACTCACCTACATCAACCCAAGTGCCAGTCCTGGGGAAGGCGTGGCAGACGGCCCTTCACGGCACCAGCTTCTCCCAGCGTCGGGCTGTTGGAACATCCCAGCAAAACGAGGGAGCAGGGAGAGCGACTCCAGCGCTGGAAGAGGCACCTGTGTGTGCGCTGGCCTGAGCCCTCTGCCCCGTGCTCTTGGAGGGAGCAGTCAGGGCTTGCCCAGCTGGAAATGCTGCTGGGCACTAAAGTTAAGATGTTGAGTTCACGCCTTGCCTTCCCTGTGACAGTTGCTGTGTGCGTTACTCCGGATTTACAGATGAGGAATGGGGGTCTCCCCAGCCACCTGCTCAAAATCTCAGCACGATGCAAAAGCAGTGGTGGCCACAGAGCCAGTCCCTTGCCCAAATTTTGTACTTGGTACCAAATATCCACGAAGGTGATGACAATAGGAAATAGTTACCGTTCTTGACAGCTACATTCTGTCCTCTTACTTTTTCTAAGTCTGGGGGGAAGGACAGTGGTTCTATGTAATTACAGTTCCCAGGTAAGGCTGGAATGCAATCTCCTGGTGACTCTGACTCAGTAGCCCAGGGGATGTTTATGCCTGAACTGTTTTGGTTTTTTGAACCCTGTCCCTTCCGGAAAGCTGTTTGTTACTTAATCCATACCTTTCATTTAGTTTGCATCACCACTGTGCTCAAGGTCCCCAGCAAGGATAGGGCCCCAGATTTGCCAAGAGGTAAAAGATATTTGTTTCCACATAAAGTATTACTTGGATAGGTGTTTGATAGTTACAAATCATAACCTTCAGGCTCCATCCTATCTCCTCTCCACTTCCCTGTCAGGCGGCTGTGTATTATAAGGCTGTAACACTCATAGCCAGACAGCAGGCTGTTACCTCAGGTACACTGTGACTTTGTGCACACCCAGGTTATAAAGTTTTCTGACCTTCTCTCCTTGAGCTACAAAACCAAGATTGTGTCTTCCTTTCTACCAGCTGCAAATATTTCTCGAAGTGCGGCATGGCTTTGATTTTTATTTCGCCGGGGAAAACACAGGATTTGCTCTGGAAAGTCAGAGGTTAATAAAGATGTGTTTGATTTGGAAGTGAGAGGGCAGGATGGAAGTGCTGGGAACCAGGAGCCTGAGAGATGGGGGAAGCAGCCAGCTTGACTCTGAAGGTGGCTGAGGGTGTCACCTGCGAGGCATCTGAGATGCTGCATGCTGAGTGTGTTTAATGACACGCGGGGAGAGGAGATGAATTGGGTTGGTGTTTTTTTCCTAAACTATGATACTTTAATGAAAAACAACTTCTGTCCCTCAGCCGTAAGAGCTATTCCTATTCTTGAACTGTGAAGGAGGAGGAGTGAGCAGGAAAATGCCATATGAAATTGTTAAGCTAAATTCAGAGACGGTGCATTCTGGCCAACAAGAAAGATGTAACCGTTTATCACAGCATTCTGTTAATGAGGATTCATTTTTAGCCCAACTTGCCTGTAATGAAAACCCCTAACATTTAATTTCCATAAAGCCAGAATTAAGGCTGTCTTTAACCTCAGTGTGCTCTCCACATTTGATTTTTGCTATGGTGTAAATCTCTCTGCTCAGATAGCAATATAAGAGTCATCTCCCCACCATAATTTGTGGGTAATGCTGACTCATAACTCACACTGTGTAATTCCAGACCAAAATTGTGCAGCTTCCATTGTTGGCAATACTGTCACTAAAAAGGTACTGCTGCTTTACTAAAATATTTGCAAAAAGAGAGAATTTGTCACAAATTGAGACTTCTACATTTGCAGTAATGCAGTGCTAAAAGGGACATAGGTGGATACACTTGTTTTGTGTGCCTAAAAATTGGAAAAATTCTATTTTCCTTTGAATTTAATTCCAATTATATTAGTGACTTACATTTTCATGGCAATTTAGGCACCTATTTTGTGTTCTCCAGTACCAAGATACCTTCAGTAATTTGGACCTTAGATATTACAGTGGTCATTTTGCTGTTAAAGCTCAAGCAATCCACTACCAAATGAGATATGAAGGGCAAACCTCATGTCCCTGTGACACTCGAGCATACTCTAAATCACCACTTTCACTCACCTGCAGAGTTCTTTTGCATCAGTGTGAAAACAAGGCCCAAATTATGGCAAATTAAAATGGCAGAGGCTGACAATCATGTTGATAAGAAATGAGGGGAAGGTGCAGAATACCACATTACTGGCTGTGTCTCCATTTCACCCTGGGGCGTATAAAGGCAAGGCTTCCTCCAAAGGAGGGTGGTGGGGGTTTCTTCTCAAAGGTCTGGAAAGGTCCCAGAGGGTCTTGAGTGCAAAATACCAAAGAATCACAAAATATCCTTACACTAAGGCTGTCTGGAAAAATTAGGAGTCCTAATGTTAATTAGAGCTGTGTGAATAATTCATAGCAGATCATTTATTAAAAGAATGCTGCTACTTCTTTCTGTTTGCAAATTGTCCATAAGCAGATGGTGATTTTCTGGATTGTGTTTATTATTCAAACCTATTTGCTAAATTATTTGAGGGAGTAAGCTCTGCTCTGTGTCTGATTCAGGAGAAGTTAGCTGGGCATATCGAATGGTCAGAATTCACCATGATCATCTTAGTTTTCATTGGATACATTGGTCACCTGGAGGGTTTCTGTTCCCGACTGGATGTGTCAACATTTTGGAGAGGGACTCCAGCACGAATACTCATACACTGTATTATAGCTCCTTGTGCTCCCCCATCTGTATGTCACATCAACCTGCTGTCTCTCTGTTCAGAACTTGCCTTTGCATAGAATTATTCAGAAATGTTTAAATCAGAATAATTATTCCTGAATAGCTCTCTCTGTGAGCACTTACTCTATAATAAGAGTGCTGTGTACCAGTTTAGTTTAATCTGCTTGAAAGTGAGCTAAACTAAACAGGAATAAGGCACGCCAACTGCAAAAGAAAAGACGCCGGAGAATTTAAATTCACAGCCTATCTCTTGCTTTTTAACACAAAATACCTTTTCTGGGTCAAAGAGGCCCCCGAGCAGCGGAGCCGTGGAAGCTGGAGGGTTGCAGCAGGGGAGGGAGCACTCTGTAAACACCCTGCTCAATGCACCCACTGTTAGGGAGGAGATAGAGGGACCCCGAGTGCGACCCCAAACAGTCGGTCTTTGGTTATCCAAATTAATTCTCGTGTGTATACAAACCCTTTGGCTCAAGCGCTCTCCGCTTCGGGGGTGTGCAGCTCCCAGCACGGCAGCCCCCAGTCCCTCCTGCTCCGTGGGGTTAATGACTCAGGGAGCACCACACAGCAAGGGCAGGAGTAGGATTAGACACCAGTGCCCCACCACGACCTCCAAACCTCCCTTTCTATCCTCTGAATAAAATTCCTTCTCGGTGGAAGCAAACAGAGAGAAACAGAAAGACTATCAAAGCCTTGCTGGATAAATATTCCTCCTGCACTGCAAACTGTTGCTTACAGCTAGTATTTTTTAGGGTAATGATCTCCTTTTAGATTTTCGCTGCGATGTATATTCCATCTCTTTGACACTGTCTCAGCCTTATCTCTGCTCGGTTTTTCCCCCTTCCTTAAATCTCTTTCTTTACCTTTCAAACTCCCTTTCCCCGAGCGGTTACAGATGCATCCTCGCTCTTGTGCTCTTAGCATGCAGCTGAGCAGCTCGGGAAGCACAGGGAGGATGCTCGTGGCAAACTGCACATCCTGGATGCAGCTGAAGAACCGGCAGCAGCTGAGCTGACCCTCTACCTTGAGCACCACCAAGTGCAGTGGGGCTGTCACACCAGAATCGTGCAGCAGAACACTGCTTTTTTTAAAGCATCTTAAATAATAATAATAATAATAAATTGAATGTATGAGGACATTTATCCCAAAAAGTCTTTAAAGCCAAAAGCATGGATTTCATTTTCTCGGCGCCAGCCCAAAGGCTCCCTGTGCAATCACAAATGAGATTTTCATGACTGCTCAAAGCAGTCCCATTGCAGTCGGAGTCAGGGATCTCATTTCCACAGGCGTAGGGGGTGGGTGCTTCTTGCCAAATTTTAGCTGCTTAAGTCTGGTACCCACCTTTACCTGGCGAGCTCAGGTTTGCATACAAAGGAGGGGGAGAGTCCTTCTCAGGTGGGCACCTCATATAAACAAGGGTTTAATTCAAAGTTTTTGGTGTGCCTCCGTGTCCTGATGCTTGGCCTCGGTTTCCCTGGAGAGCCAGTGCCAGGTTGTGCTCCTGCTTTGGAGCAGGGCACAGCAGCAATGCCATCGCTCCGTGAAGGGGGAGGCAGGCAGGACCCCTGGCTCAGCTATCCCTTGGGACCCCTGTCCCTCTAGTCCTACAAGGTGTCACCCCATCCCTCCCCGAGCAGGGGGTGACTGACTCCCCACGCTGCAGCCCTGTGGTGGTGCCAGTGAAGCATCAGCTCCGAGCAGACTCTGCAAACAGAGAGGGAATATCCCACCTGGACACACTCTTGGGAAAAAGCCTCCCTGCAGAGACCTTCCAGGAGCAGGGCCGTGGCCCTCCCTGGCTGTGTGTTTCCACCAAGGTGTTCCCAGGGTGCCGCAGGGAGTTGAGATGAAGTTGTGCAGGTCACCTGCCAGCCTTCCACAGCCGAGTCCATAAAGAACAGCAGCCAGTGGTGCTTCTGTGCCGTGTTTCCCAGGCAGGGTATGTTAATATACCCCATCTTTATTAGCCCATCTGAAAAGATATTTCATTTTACCAGTTTTTACTACACAATCTCAATAACTCGGACTTGTTTAAAGGCTCACTGCTCCAGGAAAGTGCATTACATCTTGGCTTTTAAATCCGCCAGCTCCCATTTATTGCTATTAATAATAGATTGGGAAAGCTGTTCTTTCTATTTTATTTTGGCCCTCTGAATAATTTTTTTTTTCAGTAGCTCTAAAATAAAATATTTTTAAAAGAAAATGTCTTCAAGCAGCATTCCTGTATCCTAGATGTGGTCCCGCTCTGGGTGCCATTAAGGAGTCCTTTGCAGTGCTCAGGAAGGGGGAAAGGAGAAGGGAAAAAACCAGCAAAACTGTTTAATAATCATTTATGAGCCCAAAGTGTCCAGGGAAAACAAGTTAAGAAAATACCTAAATTAGTCTTCATATAAAGTTTAGGCATCTTTAATTTATAAACGCTATTTAAGCAGAGAAATGTTGATGAGGACTAGAGTAATTATCTGCATAAGTGGAAATACAAAACTTTGGTGCTTCCACAGTTTGTTCTCCTTCTGTGAACTCCACTGAGCTGCTTTTAAGCTGAGCTCACCCAGGGAATTGCTGCCTGCATGTTTATGTATTTATTGTAGAAGATACTCTCTCTTTTTTTCCTTTTTTTCTCT